>JASDQU010220552.1:2978-13685 GCA_032191745.1 Picea mariana
CCAAGATCAATATGTGCTTCTAATAATACAAGTATGCTACATCATCCATAAACTGTGTGTCAAAAATACTACTAACAAGTGCCTCAAACAATGTACCAAGTATGTACCAATCATGTATCAACTACTCATCAACTATGACTCATCAATTTGTACCAACATCATCAACTATACACCTCATGTATGTGCCAACTCATCAACTACTTGTCTCAACCATGTACACGACATGTACCTCAACCAAATGCCCTCATCAATTTCATCATCCAAATCTGCTTTGTAAATCTGTAATAGAACTGTTGTATATGATCACATTCCTGCAAAACTTCCTTAACAAGAGACTAGCATTTTCATCAAACATTTATTTAGTCTCACATGCCTAGTTTTGGATTAGTCAACAACCCTAACTTGAAATAAACATAACTTTGTAGCTGTAATGAATAAATATCTGAAACTGATACACAATGTTCTTTAGTTTTTTTTGTACAATTCCTCCAAGTTTCACTACTTGGAACCTCTCATAAAAAGAGTTATAGAAAGAATGGCATACCTTGCTGAATTCTGTCTTATTCTAGAGAGCGACCTTGTAGAGCGTGCCCCCCACGAAATGTTTGTTGAATTGATATGAAACTGTTTCAAAACATACTGCAGACTGTACTCTAGCCAGCACATTTGGTATTACTAAATTTGGATCTGTTGTGAAGAAGTTATGATGTTTTTACCCGAAACACCTGGTTTTGACTAGTTTCAGGACTAGCCACAAACCCTATTTTCCACGGAGTGTAACTCCAAAAATACAATGACCCACAAGAAGAAGTTTTTACCACAGATACTTGGGTATGTTTCCTCAAAGGAATAGAAATTTCATGGTCTGAATCATTCTAGAAAAAAAATTATTGCGAAAATGGTGAGATGACCTGTAAATAACATACCTTAGAAAGCATCATCAAAAGAATTTATCCTTCCTTGAATTCCGGTCTTCTTTTCTTCACCTTTCCTCCAAAATTTAGCTTAGATATCCTTTGGTTAGCTCAGACACCTATAGGTATTCAATAGTCTCAAGTGTGTCTAAAATGAGAGAGACTTTCCTCTTATTTATATTCTTCAAGTAGCTTCCTTAAAAACATCTTCTAGGTCACTTTGCCAACTTTCCTTATTTTAGGGTTAACCCACTTCTAATTTATCCATTAAATTTATTATTGAAATAATTTATTTTCTATTCACTTTGAATTATAATACACTCATCACTTCACTTTATTAATTACCTTTTAAAATCTCTTAAACCACTTTTACTACTTTGACCTTTTGGGGCTTCTAAATGACATATGAGGGTGCTCCAACTTCGTAAGGCCATAACTCTCAAACCGTGAGGAGTTATGTGAAATTCCAAATACCATAAGAAATGGAATGACATTTACTATCCATATAGAATAGTATTACCTAAAATTATATCAAAACTCATACGGTTATCCATCAAACAAACTTGGGTCCATTACCCAAACCTGGGTTCTCCAACTTCTCATGGCCATAACTCTCTAACCGTGAGGAGTTATGTAACATTCCACATACCACCGGAAATGGCATGACAAGCACTATCCATATAGGATAGTTTCACTAAAAAATTCACTGACCTTCATCTCATTATTCCACAAATAAGCATGGGTTCTCTAACCATACTTCTAGGATAACTCAATCCGCAAAGCGTCTTCTCGTGAGGTCTTTCACCATAAGGGGAAAACTTTGGAGTTCATCCATTTGTACTTATTATCAACCATGACAAGACAATAATGAGTCATCTTTACATCAAACAAACTTGGGTCCATTACCCAAACCTTTGTGCTACTGGAATTCTCTACTGTACTTTCTCCAAGGGTTGAAATCAATCACTAAGGGTTGACATCAATCTAAAATATCACTCTCCAATAGTTGAAATCAATGACAGCCAACACTCGATACCAACTATCCATCAACCTAAGTCAACTATATGACAATATCAGTTTTTATGTAGGTCAAAGAGGGCATTGAAGAGCGTTACGTAAACCCTATGTACATTGTATGTATGATTAATGAAAGGAATAATCAGTTTCAAGTATCATTGAGGAATAACCTCTTTCATCATGAATGTTATGTCTCTACGGAATTAGGTGTTAGAAGCCTCTATAGATCTGTGTAATGGTTAAATTGTGGACCTTAGAGCTTTGTTGTAGGTTTAAGACCAGGAATAACCCTCATGAGGGTTTAGGGTCGGGTCTCCTCTAACCAGAATGAAGGAAACAAATGGATAATCATTAATCAACATAGGATCGATTATCCTCATTCACCAGTCATCAAACCCTTGCGTGAAAAAATTAATTGGTTAAGTCTATATCATGGAGAAGCTAAAAGAACCGTCAAATTCAAGATCATGGTTATCATAACCATCAGATGGGAAGAGGTTCATACCACTATATCATATTTCAGGTGGGTGAGAGTCATTGGATGTAGTCGAATAGTCATGGAGATGTTTTGACCATTCATCCAATACATGATTAAATCCCAGTCGTGTATCGAGAGAGGAGGAAGTTGCACGATGAAGACATCGTACCGTCTATCAAAGGTGTGATTGGATGGAGGAGATTCATAGCACGTTATAACATACATGGACTATAATCAAGAGGGTGAAACGTGCATAAATATGGATTGTTCATTGATTTTTCAACGTGTCATCTCAGGATTAACTCATGCGATGGGAAGTCGTTTAATGTGTCATCTTGTTGAGATGAACGAACCGTTGGTTTCATCGATTGATTAAGTCATGACCATTTATTTGGGTGGTGTTGAAGTTATATTTTAAGCACACATTTGTGTAAAAGTTGGTCATGGATCCAGATCGTATGGAAAGGGTGTTAGTGCCAACGTGTTATTGAGTCAAGTGCCTTCGGGACTAGCGCTTGGACACATACCTCGGTCACATGGTAAGAAAAGTCACCATCATAAAGGTTGGATGTTAAGCATCATTGGAATAGTGAGATATCACAACCTGCATTCATATGAATAGCAGTGTTCTATCAAGGGTGTACAATAGATATAGAACCCTATGTTCAGGAGGTTCTATGAAACAAGAGATAGAGTTGGAGGACTCGATCCATATAAATGATCGAGTGTACATTGATAGAGATATAATGATGATAAAGATAGATCCTTGGATAGTCTCTTAGAATACTTATAGAGCAACCATCAAGATGGAAGGTTTCAATACTGTGGGTAGAGGAAGAGACCAAGTAGGGATATTTTCATCATGCCCAAATGCAATGTTTGTTTCTTCCAGCAGTTGGCACAGTTCAACCATCTTCTCTTGCATGTGTCTGTTCATCTCTTCCTATTGTTGTGTTGTGTGATGAAACAAGTCATCTATTACTTCTTTCACTTAATCACCTATCTTCTCCAAATATTCCTTTGTCAAAGCCTAGATAGCCACTTCCTTGATGAATTTGTGCTTTATCCGTCGTGGTAGAGATCTCTCTATCTCTGGTTCTTTCCTCTTCCTCTCTGGGCGCAGTGTTGTCTTTTGTGTGGTTCCTTTTGTGCCATCAACGTTTTCTGGTTCAACTCCTTCTTTTTCATCATCATCAATCTTGTGTACTTTTGGGTTTTTATTCTCTGATGGCCCTACGTTTTCTAGTGGAATCTTCCACTCATTGTCCCAATCGACCATAATATAACCCATCTCTTCTTTTGTCAATCTATATTGTGTTGGAAACCATCACTGATATGGGTCCTTCTTTTTCTGTACATACATGTGGTGGCTCCCTGCCTTAAAGCACACCACTACCTTATATGCCTTGACCACCTGTGGTGGTATGCATGATGTCCTTTCAATGTTGCCCCTAATAGTTTCCTTATAAATGTAAAATACAATTTTGTTTTCCATCTTTTGCGCCTTATGTGTTGTATACCATAGGTTATGATATCACATGGCTAGACAAGGATTCTTTGTGACTCTCAAAAATTGGCTATCATATGGCCCCTCCAAGCCAATAGCACTATGAGAATTAGTAACCAAGCATAATGGAACTCAATCCCCTTATCCTGAGCTTCCTCACAATCAATCAAAAATTGACTTAACAAAAATGTTGTCTAGTTCATCTGGACACCCTCAACACATGTTTTTGTTGTCGCTATCACTGATGTTGGCACTTGATATTGTATGCACTTTCTTAACAACTTACATGCTAATACTTGCATCGCAAACCTTACTTTAAAGTTGCATATGCTTACGAGATCCAATCTTCCTTGTCCACAAAATGTATGGAATTTCTCCTTCATTCTCTCAACTAGAGATTTCTCATTCGTTTTGTCAAAAAACAATAATGATGGGTCCTCCTCTTACGACGAAAGATTGATAATGTGCACTATTAAATCTGTATAGATGGAAATAGGTCTATCGAGCCACAAGTATCCCCCGTGCACAAAACGGAGTGGCATATTTACACATGCATTGATCTCTTGGCTCCTTCCAAAGTGTGGTATATCAAAGAGGTTCATAATTCATTCCTTCTGCAACACCATCACCCACACTTGTGGTTCTATGACTATCATATGAGTCTTGGAATTAATGTACTTCATCAAGAACTTGTTGGGTACTAACTCATGAAACTTATTCTCATATGTAATGTCATGGTAGGCATACTTCAACGTGGGTATCAAGCCTAACATTTCCCCTTCAAAAATCACTCCTTCTAGAATCAGTAGCTCCACGAGCATATACTTCGCATCTTTATGCAAATTGACTTGTTTTGTGGATGGATTTCTTGGAAGGATATAATCCCTAGGAAATATTGATTCTGAGGACGATGCCTCATGTTTCTCTTCTACTACTGACAACATGGTGGTTTGACTGTGTTGTTTCTTGGGTACTGACGCTGAAGCTACTGCTTCTTTTGGTGGTGCCATATTCCTCTACGACACTGGTCTCTACATTCAACTGACTCTATAATTCAGCTATGAAAGTTAAACTCTATAAATTTTTCTTTGTAACTTCGACTCTCTATGTGAATTCTAACTAACAATAACCTCCCCCCATCGACCCTTTTCTTTATTTTATACTTCATCGCTAGTTGTTAATTCCCTTCACACCTTAACTTTTTTTCTAATCAACTAGTGGTTTGCATTCATTACCTGCTTTAATACTCCATCAACTCTGTATCTTTGGCGAATTCTCTATTTGATTTGAAAATCTGTCAAGATATTTCAGCAAATTTGCATTTATTATTATGTGACGCCACTACTACGTCGTCATGGTAGCTCTTTATTGCACATCCAACCATGGATTGTCTTAAGTGATCTTAGCTTGCATCTGTGTGATATCTTATTTCTGCGTGATCTTGTTTCCTTCGTCTATTTTCTCTTTTTCCTACTTCTTTCTCTTCTGCGACATTTTCCTGTTTTTTCTATTTACCTTCTAATCTTAAATTCTTAGACTCTTCAACTTTTTTCCTCTTCCCCGAACTATTTCCTTTCTTTTTCTTGTTTTACTTGATTTTTCTTTCATTTTCCGCCTTTTATTTCTATAATACACTATAATACAAGTTATCTTGTGAAGTTCTCCTAGTGTGTGGAAGGACGATCGTACCTTTATAGTTTCATTCGACTCCCATTCACTAGTCCTTCCACTACTTGTTCATCCAACTTTTCTAGCTGCACAACACCTTCTTCAGTCACATATCTAATCACATATGGCCCTAGCCAATATGTCCTAAACTTGTGAGGGTGCAATATGAACTTATTTTCATAGAACAATACTATATCTCCTATTTGGAACTTCTTCTTCTTGATGTGTCTAGCATGCCATGCTTTTTCTCGTGCATTATGTACTTGTTTATGGAACCCTACAACAAATCGATCTTCCTCTAATTCCAGTAATTGTGATAGTTTTTCTTCCATTGCATCGGAATATGTAAGGTCTACCATCACAACAATGCACAAACTCGTTACTAGAAATTCCATGGGCATGACTGCTTCCTAACCATATGCTAATCTAAAGGGTGTATGATCTGTCAACTTATTGCATGTAGTTATATAAGCCCATAGCATAGCAGGAATCCTTAAGTCCCAGTCATCTCGTCCTACATTACAAACCTTGGTCAATGCATTCTCCATTATCTTATTGAAGGCCTCCATAGTTCCATTTTCTTGTGGGTGATATTGATTACTCTTTCAATGTTGAATATGGAATTATTTTGTCAATGCTACAATTGTCTTGTTCAAAAAGTGAGTCCCATGGTCACTCATAAGTACTTTAGGACACCCAAACCTTGTAACTATGTTCTCGAATAAGAACTATGAAAATATCTCCATGCTGCAATATGTAATTGATTCTTCCTCTACCCATATTTTCAAGTAGTTTGTCACAATAGTTATGTACCTAACTCCTATTCTCCTCACTGGTGGATTAATTGGTCCGACAAAATCTACTGCCCATTTGTCAAATACCTACAAAGTGACTTGCAGATTCAAAGGCATATCATCCCTTCATGACGACCTTCCTACTCTCTGGTAGGTCTCGCAGCTTTGACAATATTCCTTAGTGTCCTTATCAAGGGTAGGCCACCATATCCCTATGCATAATATCTTCTACATTGTCGCCTTTACTGCATAATGTCCTCCTGCAGTCCATCACATGCATTTTCTAGGATCATTTGTTTTTCATGTTCTAGCACACATCGTCGTAGTATCCCATCTACACCTAACTTATATAAGTTTCTTGCAATCAACTGATAATTCACTACTTTAACCACTAATTTCTTATTATGTTCTACTATCATATCGAATGGAGCGATTCCTATACTAAAAAATTGGACAATCTCTGCAAAGTGGTCATCTACCATTTGAACTAAGAATAAATGTGCATCTAGTAAACTATCTTCTATATTCCCTGCATCCTCACCTATCAATATTCGTGACAAATGGTCTGGTCCTACATTCAATTTCCTTGGCTTCACTATAGCTTCAAAATCATACTCCTCAAACAATAATAACCATATGTAGATTCTCCCCCCCAACACTGGCTTGTTCACTAGATACCTGAGTGCAAAGTGGTTTGTATACATCTTGAAGTGGGACCCCAACAAGTAGTACATGAACTTCACTATAAACCATTTCTAAGCCTTCCCTTTCTATCATTGTGTAATTTTTCTCAACAGTTGACAACTTCCTGCTCGCAAAGGAAATTGGATGTCCTAACTCTCCCTCTCCTGGTTGTGTTAATACTAAATCGAGCGCTATCAATGATGCATCCACATGAACGTGAAACTCTTACTACCAATCCGGGAACACCAATATGTGCGCAGTGACTAACTTCTGCTTCAATATGTCTAGACCCTGCTGACAATCTTCATTCCACTAAAACTTAGCTTATTTCTTTAATAATTTTTCCATTGGAGTTGTAATATGCACATAGCCTTTAATAAATTTCTTGTAATATCTGGTATGACCCAATGTTGTTCTTAACTATCTCAGTGATTCAGGTGGTGGAAAATTAACAATAACTGCGATCTTGGAAAGATCAACCAATAAACCCTGGTTGCATACCACATGGCCTAACAATATCCCAATAACATTTCTATGTGATCTTTCAATAGGACAAACATAGTCCAATAATCTAAGTAAACTTCAAGAAACTTATGAATAAACTCCTTAAACGCTGTGACAACTACTCTAGAAAAAACTACAGGTGCATTCTTTAACCCAAACGACATTATGGTGTACATGTAGCTTCCCCATTATGTCACAAATGTCATCTTGTGTCTGTCTTCTGGTGAAATCTTGATCTAGTGATAACATGAAAACCTGTTAGTAAACAAGTAGGCCTCCCACCCTCCTACGTTTTCTAATACTTAGTCTATAAAAGGGGTTGGAAATGGGTCATATAAACATGGATTGTTCAACTTCCTTAGGTCTACACAAACTCTAATACCCATTTTTTTCTTATCTTGAAAGACCATTGGGCTTATCTAGTCGGACTCTACAACGGGCTCAATTACACTAGCTTCTATCATTTTGTCAAGCTCTACTTTCACTTTTTCCTTGTACTTCAAATTCAATCTGTAAGGTATTTTTTTTACTGGCTTAGTGCGAATACCCGGGGTTAAATTGATGCACAATGGGAAGACCCAGGGTTAATCATCAATATACCAACAAAACACTTAGACACCGACCCCTTTGGCATCACCTACAAGCAAGTGAAGTCTCACCCGAGGCATCTAGAGGGGTTGTAGAAACCAAGGTTCTACAATGATGAGAGGAAGCGAGGAATTCAACATGTTCTTACTAATCATCTACTCATGTGCACAATTTCCAATAGTTAATGGTTACTTAACACTCAATATATTCTATGCATGACATTCTCCCGCTTAACATTCATTTAATTACCAGTTACTTTAGTGCGCGACATTATAACATCATATATAAATAACACATTCACATACTTAAAACATTTATTACCATTGCACCATAATAGTAAACACACAATATGCAAACACATCGCGACACATAGGTTTAACATGGTTCACCCAACTTGGGATATGTCCACAACGACTAGTTTCTTTTATTAGTCATTAATAATCTTCTTATAGTTGTGCATTGCGCTAAAAAATATGCAACAATAACATTACCCTAACCTTCCTAGTCGTTTTGTTGTTGTGTGAGCTTCACTCCTTAGTCATAAAATCCAAACACTTAGCCAAAACTCAGCTCACTCTTTATTCATCCACACTCCAACCCTTTTCTACCATGACCCTTTACATATTTATACATCAAAACAAGGCTAAGTCCATTATAATGTGGACAAAATGTCCCAAACTCCTAACTAATTTCTAGCTTTTGTGTACCTCTCTATCGTGCTTCCTTCTATTGTGTGCTTTGACTCCTTAAAGTCCTCTCTCATCGCGCGCTTTGGTCCATCTTCTAATTTATTTTTCTACTTTAACTTATTTTGGCACAGATCCCAAAAATTATCCAAAATGCCTATCCAACACACCCTATCATATCCTCTTCATAGAAGTGAGCCTTTCCCCATTGAGAACGCATCTATGACCATGTACCTAATGTATAAGAACAAGTTAAACAACATGGAAGACAAGAGGCTTCCGAAAATTGCTTCAAACTCTAGCCAAAACCACCTTCGACTCAAGTGGGTATGGCATAAAGATGCCTAGTCTTGGATAAATCATTGGGAAATAGAGGAAGAGATCATACTATAGAATAAGGATAACGTTAAAAATATTATTACATCTAAATTTAAGGAGAAATTGTGGTGCGATAAAGAATTAGAGTGTAAAAGAAAATTAAGATACTATAAGGAGGTGATCAACTCTAATCTAGAATATCGAAATTATTTCTCTATTTTGAATAATGTAAAGAAGAAAACCAAAATTGCTAAAATAAGAACAAATTATCACAAGCTCCATAGCCTAAACTGGGCATTGGTCAATACCAAAAACATCATGGGATGAAAAAATCTATCATTTTTGTGACACTAAGAGGATTGAAGACGAAAAACACTTTCTCTTAGAATGTCCAACATATACCTAGATTAGATCTCAATTTCAAAAGATTTGTCACACTACCAACCCTCTAACTCACAAAGGCTATGGTGATCTAAGAAAGATTTTATTAATGCTTTTCAAGCACAAAAATACAATTTTAAAGAAATCCAAGTAATCCCTTACTTTCTTAAGGTCCAATAAACCAATTTTGACCTCAATAAACATTAGCCATCAATTCTTTAAATTTATTACAACATTTTGTTTCTTAAATATTAATAACTATTCATAAATCTTTAAAAAATAATTATATATTATCTTCTTTCTTATTTCTATAACTTTCTTTCACACCAAAATTTAATATATTTAAAATTATATATATAATAAAATCATTTTTCTTTGTTTAAAACAACACTCAAGAAAGCGACTCTTCCACAACTTCTATTTGAAACGTAGTGGGATACCATTATTTCACATAGCCACATCAAGAACATCATTAAAACACCTTCCAAACATGGAGAACATGATCAACACCTAGAGGTAAACAACATGATGGAGACACCTCCCAAACTTTCGACTATGATGTGAAATTCTAAATCCATGAACACAATATATGAACATGAGGGGTTTGGAATTTATCATAACACCATTTCAAAATACATTTTGATATTTATTTGTAATTCATATTATTTTATGAGGTTAGTAGTAATATATTTAAAATATTTTTAATTATTTTTATTAAAATATTAAAACTGTATTACTTAAGAAATAAATGTATTATAAATATATTTAATTTTATTAGAGAGTAAGGTTTAATTTTTGTGAGGGTTTTTATGAAGTTAGGGGACATCTTGAGGTAACGGTAAAATGTGTGGTTGCATTGAGATTATATTAAATGGTCTCATGACCTGTATACAAATAAGTAGATCAAAGCCCACCCCCATGTCTTTCAATTTTTTAAAGTCAATTGGGTGTTGCTCGAGTGATTGGGAGGAATGTCGTTATCCTCCCCACACAGGTTCAATACCTGCAATTGACATGCTGAGCTCATAATGAGTATATTGTTGTAATGCTTCTAGCCATGTTATTGACCAGCCTTGTGCCTTGAAGATTCTAGGGTTTACCCTGGATACCATCCTCGAAATGAGAGGAAGTACTCAAGGGTTTTCCCCGAACTTTGTAACTTGAATAT
>JASDQU010220552.1:13785-26426 GCA_032191745.1 Picea mariana
GTTGTGTGAATTGAGGAAATATATGCTCAATTAAGTTTCTCGAGTTAATTGAAAGTTAAATATCGAGGAAGAAGGATTGCAGTCGAAACGCCCACCCGAGGAAATAACTTTAATGAGGATCAAAATCTTGGAACCCGTTCGATGATCAACGATCACTTATAGGATCGATGATCCATCTCATCACAAGGTTATGTGAGGTTAAGGAGAAGGCTACAAAAATCATCAGATCGAGGATAGAGGCACAAGGATCATTGGATCAAGGTCATTAGTGATAAGTGGAGTGATAAAAAGGGGAAGAGTTGGACTGTTAGATCGTGGCCAACATTGAGCGAGAGCCATCAGATCTGGTTATAAAAGCATGGAGGAATCTAGACCATTCGTTGAACCCCAAATTAATTCCCAACCATATATTTAGGTTGGATGAAGGTTGCACGACGTGGAGATCTAGCCATCCATCAAAAGGTGAGATCAAAAGTGGAAAGTCAAAGCACAGAGTAAAGTTGCATGTGTGTTAATTTCTAGGAGGTAGTGTGCCATAGATAAGGATCGTTGGTTGTTTTGGAGATGCATCTCCCTAGGATTAATGCGCACGATGGGAAAATAGTTAACAAGCTATCTTGTTGATGTGTGTGAACCATAGATCTCATTGATTGACCAAATTGTGATCGTCGATCAGGAGGTTCAAGGAGTTATGAATTCAAGTGCCAATTGGAGTAGCGCGAGGTCACATCCTTTAGTCTCTTAGGAAGAGATAAGTAGGTTGGAGCAAAGCTAAAGAAATATCCCTCTAGTCTTATTGTTTAGCCATTGGTTATAGTGCCCGGTTCTATACAGAGGAGGGATAAGAATTATAACCTTTGCATCAATATAATCGTAGTGATAGTAATGACACAATGGAAGTGTTTGGTCACAAGACTAGTTCAGTATTAGCCACATGGAGGCACATAAGAAAGAGGGGAACTCCCCAAAGGAAGAAGAACAATGTTCATGTTAAGGATTAGAAGCAAGAGATTTATCGATCCTTACAATGATCGATCAGTGGCGACTCATGAAACTGAATAAAGATGGGAAAAGGTTTTAGCCTTTGAAAGTGACAGGGGATTTTAATTTAGAGTGATCCTTGAACAATCCTTTTGAGGACTTATAGAGCGATCTTGTATTAGAAACTTCCTAACTGTGGGTAAGACCCGGTAGGTTGTTATCAATGGGGAGAATAACAATCATTCCTCCAAACCACCAGGACTAAAACCAATTTACAAAATTTTAGATTTATTATAATTACTATAAATGTGTTGATTTTTCCACTATAAATATAAATAAAAGAAAAAATTATTAAATATTTTTAAATTAATTTTATTTAAAATATTTTATTTTATTATTTTATTATTCATTCTAGAGATTTTGTTTTTATTTTATTCATATTTAATTGATTCATAATTGAGATAGATTTAAATAGAAAAAAACATATAAATCCTATCAATGTTTTTATGGAAAATTCAATAATATCATTGTTTTGAGCTTTTGTTTTACATTAAGATTCTTCTTTTAAATTATGTGATACTTAGCATCATTGTTTGATGCATGTTGTGAGTAATTCAATATACGAAGGTTGTGAGTAATTCAATATAAAATAACAATTATGAGATGAAGATGATTTACAAAACATGATGTATGTCAAAAGTTTTATCAATTTAGAAGTTGACTTTAGAATACAAGTATCTGAATTGATGTGATAGTATGCTCCTTTACTTTGTGAATAATATCTTTTTTAATTTGAAAGTTATACTTCATAGATTTATTTAATTTGTAGTTGTAATATAATGTTAGTGGTAATTATTATGCACAATGGTATAATTTTGTGTTGGAATTTTGTTCTACATAAACATTTTTTTTTTCTTTTTTTTTTTTATATAGTAAAAAATTAACTTTGATTTAAAATACAAATTTAATGTATTGTATTTGTCTTTTTACTCAACAAAAGTATGGTGATTTTAGAAAGCTTCTCTTAATGTTTTTCGAGCACAGAAACAAAATTCTAAAGAATCACAAGTAATCACTTATCCTCTTAAGGTTCGATAGACCAATTCGGTCTTAGTGGAAGTTAATCATCATCATCATCATCATTAATAACAAACATTATTTCTATGTATTTTTGTAAACCTTTAAAATTTAATCATATAATCATATATTATTGTATATATTCTTTCTCATTTTTCTAACCAAAACCAAAATTTAATATATTTAAAATTAAACGATATTTTGTGTACTTATATCTAACATAAAAATCACTTTTCATATGTTATCTATTTCTCGTTAGGAGTCAAAATTGTGTTTATTATAAAACAACAATACTTTTTTTCTTCAAAGCGATAATAGACATAAAGAGAAAACAAATCTTCAACTTGTATTTATAAAATATTGGAATATCATTATTTGAATTGTATATTAAAATTAAAATTATATTGCATATGTCAAATCACCATGTGTGAAAGGATCTCTTTTTCCATAAACAAAGAGACCTCATACAACAATTTTGTATTTGACTTTCTCTACTTAAATTTTTTTTTATTTTTTATTATTATTATTATATATACATTACTACAAAAATTTAATGTATAAAAAAATCCTCTCAATTATAAATAATTGAAAATAAATAAATTATGAATTTTGAACCTTGTAAAGACCTTGCTACACTTTTTCATACATTATTGCAATTATAAATTTTAAATATTACTTTAAAAATAAAAATAAAAGCCATTTGTTTTAAATCCTCCATGACATTTCCCCCAAAAACTATGTACACAAAATTATATAACAAATTTCATTGATCGAATCACCTTTATCACTAGAATTATGTATAGTTTCCCATACGTATTTAGTTTTGGGGTGAGTGGATATACATTTGGAACAATGATCAATATATTTGAGGATTTTCGGGAAAATATTTCGAGAATTAATATAATCTACATAATTCAATTGTTGTTTAACAACCTTCATCTCTCGAAAATGATAATAAATTAGTTGGATGAGACTTTCTCGAAGATGCAAAAGGTGAGGATAATTATATATTTATTTGTGGGTGGATGTTCTATTTGAATAGAGTATCTATTTTATTTCTTCAAATTTTGACTTTATGACTCTATATTTGAATAGAGTATCTATTTTATTTCTTTAAATTTTGATTTTATGATTTTATTTTTATGGATAAACATCACTTTTAATTATATATATATATATATATATAAAACAATGTTATACTTTGGAAAATTGTTTAAATTTATAGTCAAATTTTTTAGTCAATGGAATTAATGTCAAATCGACTCATTGTTATAGTCTTGCTTTGGCAGGGACTATTAAGTATAAAAATCATATAAAAATCAACGTAAAAAATTATATTACAAACTTTTTAGTACTTAAAAAATTAGAATTCAAATGAATTATATTAATTAATTTTTTTTAAATTTCAATATACAACTCCATTACCTACCCCGTCATTTACTCCCAACACCCTCATGTTAAAAGCATTATTAGACAAATATTGAATAGCATAAAACTTTCATGCATACCTATGTACCATTTCAAAACCAAGTGCATTGACATCGATACTTACTACATTTGTAGTTTGATTGTTGATAGCATTGTCCATCTACAATATTGTCCAGTAATCAAATGTTGCAAACATCTTCACCAAGTCCTTGGTGGTAGTGAAGTTCATCCATCTTCCCAACTTATTAGGGATAAAGGAGGATATCATTAAGGGGAGTATTAATATAATGTTATATTGTCATGAATGTGTAATCATTCCCATTCTTAACATTAAGAGGGAAAGTTAATCCAACACCTTAGAAATCCATCAACAATTACGTACATTAAGAATTGTGAAAAAACATTATTTGTTTTTATACATCAAGGTGATCTTTTTTCCACAAGAAAATTGCACATTATATTGAGATATATAATCTATTCACAATGACAAAATACTATTACAGACGAAGGCCTTGCCTTGAGATATCTCCACCACCATCTCCACTAATCATATCCAAAAGACTACAGAATACCGAAAAACCACCATGATGACCATCCAAAAACAATATAGATACTGTCCAAAAAAAACAAGTAGTCAAGAACTTTTATAAATAAAAGTTTATTGACTTTACAAAAATACCAAAATCTACCATCAAAATAAGACCCTACACAAACTAGAGTCAATAGGATCAGCTAATATAACTTTAAAAACATATCTTGGTCCTTCATGACCATCAACCCACTGATTGTATGTAATAGCTCCAGGACGCTCTATAAAGGCCTTTTTGGATAATATATCAGCCTCATGATTCTCTTCTCTGTAGACATGGGCAAAGGTGATGACATAAAATTGCTTGATGAGTTCCTTTACTCTGTATTTCCAACAGTCTATGGAGATAACCTATAGAGAACCAATATTATTAAGCCGGTCAATAACAATTTTTGAATCACCAATGACATGGAGATCAGTGATAGAAATTCTATGAGCTAAAGAAAGAACTTCCCAAGCTCCCAAGAGTTCTGCCCTTTTATTTGTACCTCCACCACAATTGAGAGTCCACCTATAGACTGTGTTTTCATTGAGTTGTATAACTCCTCCCCCGCTCCACTAAGTTCCCCATTTAATTGTGTTGCCCCGTCAAACCATCCTATGATTCTATGATGTGGAAAAATATGGACAGAACGTCTAATAGATTGCTGAGTTTTTTGGGAACTATGGCAAGACATTGTTGCAATCGATAGGAAAAATACCTTCTCCATAGATGGAGGCTTTGACTCAAAAATTGCCAAGTTCCTTTCAATCCAATTGAACCAACAAATGAATGTTGGCAAGGATGAGAGACTACAGTTCCTTCTCGCCCATAATTCAAAACATTCAAACACTGTAGAACCCGTCCACCCTATGGATAACTTGAAATGAACTTTGATCTTATTCCAAACAAAGCATGTGAAAGGACATGGACAAAGAGGTGAACAACAAAATCCTCATTACCTCTGCATAGTTGACAAAGACCAGGCCCTTACCATCCTCGCTTGTGGAGATTGTTCCAGGTAAGCAATTTATCTTCTATGAGGAGCCACGAAAACAGTTTGAGCTTTAGAGGGAAATCTCGGGCCCACAAATTTTTCCTCCAGCCTCCAATTTTGTTCTTCCATAGCTCGACATCCAGCGCATTATATACATTTTTGGTTGTTAAATGTCCAGTGCAGTCACCCCCATCCACCTTAATTCATCTTGTTTGTTAGATAATGCTATGCCATCTCTAATTAAACTCAATCTGTATTGGTCCCATTCAGAAGCTAGATCGCCCTCCAAGCCCAAGTCTATACTATTAAGACAATTTGAGCAGATCGAGCCTTATACAGGGGCCCGACTAGCTTGAAAAAGAAAGTAAACATGGTTACTATTTAAATGATTTATCAGCTCCATAGAAAGAAAGGAAACCTTTCCCATCCCCGTAATTTCATCCTTTCCAATAATAATAGATTCCCCCAGCCCCAGTTTCCATGCCAGCCACTGCACAAGCAGTGGTAGAGAATTCAAAAAATTCTTCCATGTTTGGAATCCAGAGGATGCGACAGGAACAGCTGAGCGCAGCCAAGTAATCACTAAAATATGAGGAAGGTATTTATCTTTCAAAACCTGCTGCCAGTTACCAGGATGCATCAAACCATGCCAAAGAGATTTTGCAGCCAAGGCTCTCGAGAAACAGAAGATGTTTCTAATCCCCCAACCACCTAACTTTTTAGTCCTTGCTAAAGTCTCCCACTTGCATAAGTGATAGGATGATGAGTGTTTTGAGCCAGACTAGAGAAAAAAAAAATAGCTTTCAAATCCAATTCAGTATTGTGTTCGTAATGTGTGTCAATTCCAACCAATACAACGACTGGCTTTCAAGCACTGCCTTTATCAAAACATATCTACCTCCCAGGGAAAGAAAGCGATTTCACCGGTGACAGATTTTGTGTTCATATTTCTGTAAAAGCCACTGTCAGTCCGCCACCTTATAACTATCCATCTTTATATAATAATCCAAGTATTTAAACCCAACCAACAGACTCATGATACCATAATCAAACAACGTAGTCAAGTTATTAAGAAAACCCTATTGAACACCAAAATGATGGAACATTGACTTGTTTACATTGATCTCCAAACCAGAAGCACCAGAAAATGAATATAAAAGAGTATGAATTTCCTACCATTCGGTGATAGAAGAATTTGACATAATTAGCACATCGTCCACAAATAAGAGATGGAGAATTATTACCAACCGAGAAACCTTAATACCCGTCAAATTCCCTTCAGTGTGATTTTTTTTCAGAGAGAGGCTCAACCCCTCCATTAGAAGAATAAGCAATAGGAGAGACAAAGGACATCCCTGACGCAATCCTCTACCACTACTAAATAATTTTGTAGCCTCCCCGTTGATCAGAACGACAAAAGATGTAGAGGAAACACAACCCATAATCCATTTTGTCATATGATGTCCAAATCCACAATGAAGAAGCATCAGCCTTAGGTAATCCCAGTTAGTGCAATCATATGCCTTTTTCAAATCCAACTTTAATATAACAACCTGTAATTTCTTGACTTTAATACTGTGAAGGCACTCCTGTGTTGTTCCAATGGCATCAAGTATCTAACGTCCCTTTAGAAAACCCAACTGTTCCTCAGACAAAGAATGAGAGAGAATAGGTCTAATTCTCCTCGCTATGATCTTTGTAATAATCTCATAACAAATATTGCACAAAGCAATACGATGATAGTCAGAGAAGGATAAAGGATGATTGGATTTCAGAATCAGAGCTAGGAAAGTAGATTTAATCGGACGAATAACTTCACCACGAATTCTAGAATCCTCAACCATAGCAAGTAAGTTAGGGCCAACCATGTCAAAGAAATAAAGGAAAAATTCGACAGTCCACCCATTCGAGCCAAGACTTTTGTCCTTGGAAAAAGCTTTAAGAACATCTGATAATTCCTCCAAAGTTACAACCTATTCTAAAGATGAGACTTCTTCCTCCAAAACAAACTTTGGATAATGACTAATAGTCTCCAAATGCACCCGTAAATTTTTTTTCCCCGTATCTTGAAAAAAGGAGTGGAAATAAAAATCAACTTCATTTTTAATAGCTTCCTGACCAGAGTGAACTCTACCAGCATCATCAATAATATCCCAGAGATGTTTTTTATTTCTCCTATAGCTCGCAAATCTATGAAAAAACTTAGTGTTTTTATCGCCACTCTTAATCTAGATAGCCCTACTCTTCTGCCTCCAACTTTCTTCTTCGGCCAATATTTGATCCAGATCTCGGGGGCTGAGATCTAGATGGCTTGAATGCCAAGAAATGAGGAGCTTAGAAATGCCAATCTTGCATAAAAAGAAGCATGGAAAAAAACATGTAAATGAAGTACATGGGAGGTGAGGCTCAAAGAAGAGCCTCACCTCTAAAACTAACTACTAGTAAATCACTCAGAGCTAATGAATCTCACAATGAACAATAGAAAATATGAGAGAAGCCAAAATGAGTAACTTGATATTATGAGAAGGCTTGTTAGGCCTTTATATAGCATTACAAAATGGTCCATTAAACAAAGTCAAAAAGAGCTCATTAAATGAGTCTCTATTATTAGTATAATAGATCTAACTACCCAACTAACTAAGTAGTGGAAAATAAAATCCAATCCAATAATGGAAAGAGCTCATTAAATGTGTCTATATTATTATAATAATAGATCTAACTACCCAACTAACTAAGTAGTGGAAAATAAAACCCAATACAATAATGGAGAGGTGGGAATCTCTTTGACCCTTATGGGCAACATGTTAGCCCTATTAATTAATGAGGAGGTGAGCATCTCCTTGATCCACATTGAAAATATATTAGCTTTATAGTTTTATGACTTTTGTATATGAATTTAGACCATATACCCCCTTAAAATTTAGATCATTCCTCCCCCCTTAGAAAATGATGGTCCCCATCATTTCACCCATGCTTAAAAAAGAAACCTCATTATCACACCATTATGATTACAATGTGAAAATAATGAAGAGAAGAGTTTTTTGTGGTTGACCCATAATCATGGGTTTGTGGTTGACCCATAACCTAGTTGACAATAACATTGTACAAGGGTAAAAATAAATCCCAAAATTAAAAAAAATAATATCGGAAAATCGTGATTTTGGGGGTTGTGAACATACTTCTACAAATCTATTCATAAATTCTGCTACATGTGATGAAATACAATTCCGTAAAAGACCCATTTGAGCTACTGAAGAGATGTTTCCATCCATATGTGGAACTCATTCTTTAGTTTCCTAAGCAGGGAGAAAAATACCTTTGAAGATGGTGGTACGCGCAACCTCCTTGGGTAAGATACATGCTGAGATTAAATCAATGATATCTTTCAAACCAGGAATCCAAATGTGATTCCGTGAAATACCTATTTGATATCTTGAAGATATATTTCCAAAAATATGTGGAAATCCTTTTTTAGTTTGCTAAGCAGGGAGAAAAATACTGTTGAATATGGTGGTACACGCGGTCTCCTTGGGTCAAATACATGTTGAAATTCAATCGATGATATCTCTCAAACCAGAAAGCCAAATCGGATTCCACGAAATACCCATTTGAGATATTGAAGAGGTATTTCCAATGAGATATGGAAGCACCTTTGAAATTTTGTGTACGGGTCGCAACACCTCTTTGAATTTAGCTGAGTGTAGAGGGCCACAAAGGATGCCAAGGGTTTGTAGAGCAACATGGGTTGTTGTAGAGGTTGTGGAACCTCCGTGGGCAGCATCGACACCCTGCAAATTTGTTGAAAATGTTGCAAACCAATGGATGTAGTGGATCCATGTATAAATTTAGTGAATCCATGTATGGTTCTCCTTGTAATGGTGAACGAAGATCCGAGGGTAAAAAAAAATACATTGTAGTGCATGTGGGCCAACTGTGATGCTTACAGTGTGTGGTCCGGAAAATGGATTCTGATAGTACCAAAAGGAGGTTGGTGATTGCTGCAAATGTTTGAACCCGTAACATGCTTCAAACCCTTGTTCTGATGGACAACAAACCTGCTCTGATACCACTGATCTGGATCTCGAGGGATGAGATCTAGATGGCTTGAATGCCGAGAGAGGAGGAGCTTAGAAATGTCAATCTTGCATAAAAAGAAGCATGGAAAAAAACAACATGTAAATGAAGTACTTGGGAGGTGAGGCTCAAAGAAGAGCCTCACCTCTAAAACTAACTACTAGTAAATCACTCAGAGCTAATGAATCTCACAATGAACAATAACAAATATGAGAGAAGCCAAAATGAGTAACTTGATATTATGAGAAGGCTTGCTAGGCCTTTATATAGCATTACAAAATGGTCTATTGGACAAAGTAAAAAAGAGCTCATTAAATGAGTCTCTATTATTAGTATAATAGATCTAACTACCCAACTAACTAAGTAGTGGAAAATAAAATCCAATCCAATAATGGAAAGAGCTCATTAAATGTGTCTCTATTATTATAATAATAGATCTAACTACCCAACTAACTAAGTAGTGGAAAATAAAACCCAATACAATAATGGAGAGGTGGGACTCTCTTTGACCCTTATGAGCAACATGCTAGCCCAATTAATTAATGAGGAGGTGGGCATCTCCTTGATCCACATTGAAAATCTATTATTTTTATAGCTTTATGACTTTTGTATCTAAATTTAGACCATATACCCCCATAAAATTCAGATCAATAGTAATTTGTTGTGTTCCGCCTCTAGGAGACTCAAACGTTGATCTAAATCAACAGTAAAAGATCCATTGTATTTTACATAAAGTTGTTCCATATCATCTTCCAACCTTGTTAAATTGTCCTTGTCCTGAATAACTTTTTCCTTCGACCAAGATTTGACGTGACTTTTTAGAAGTGTAAGCTTCTCAACGAGTCTTCTTTGTTCCCATTCAACTAACTCAAAACGATGATCTAACCAACATCATCAAGGTGATCTAACACTTTAGAAATATTACATTAGTTATAATGGATTAATAACACACAATATATGGATATGGATAAATACTATATGATTTTAGGGAACACTTTTCTAATCAATGTTTAATCTCATTATCAATGTTACTAATCAACCGATACTACCCATCATCAACATATCAAATTTAACATGTTCACGATACTCTTTTCCTCAAAGAGTTTGTTACAATTAAATTCATTATATATTTATAAAAATAAACTTTACCTTCTTAATAACCTTCATATTCTAGCCCTGAGGGTTAGTTCAATTGGTCTAAAGCCAGACGTGGGTTTTCATGCTTGTTGTTGGTCACAGGTTTGACTCTCTTGATTCCCCCGGGGCAAGGCCCCATAATTAGGGCCGACAATTTACCCCGTTTACTATCCACAAAATGCGGGGAAGCACTCAACAAATTTCCCATACTTTCTTCTACGCCAAAAAAAACCTTCTTCATATCCATTGTGAATGACATTCCATAGAGAACAATTCCCCTCTTAACCTTTTCAATGAGATTCAATCAATTAAAAGATAACTCGAGTCTCACATTTAAACATTACTTTAATTATAATCATATCCTTGGTTGTTCTCAAACTTGATAGTAACATGACTTTAGTTATAACAAATTTCCATCATTATAATCACATCTTTACTTGTTCCTATCAAGTGTCACACTCGTCATGGAAGCCAACTTTCAAAACAAATCTCCTTCAAATGAACAATTGAATTTGACTATATCGACAGTGACATTATAACACAATAAATAACATCAATCAAATATCATCAGAATTATTAAGATGGACACCTAACCAACCACAAATAGTTCATCCTCAACCACCATGAGTACAAATTTCCTTTTAAAATTAATTCTTCTAAAAACAAATAGTCCATCATCAACCACCATGAGTACAAATTTATTTTTAAAAGTAATTCTTCTAAAGTCTTTAGAAGATAAACCCCTCACCAATACATTCTCAACCACCATAAACACATTCTCTTTTGAAGTCTTACTGCTATTAAAGAGGGCAAATGGAAAGGTGGGGTTATTAGATGAATAACTATTCATGGCCAAAAAAACATTTTTGATATTTCAAATTCGTAAGTTTGAGAAAAATAATATATATATGAAGTGTCGAATATTTGAGAAAGTGAAGATGGTGTGAACCACATCCACCAACTTTATTTTAAAAACACATGTGAAGCATAATGTTTTAAAAATTATTTAGACATAGACATCTTCTATCACTGGATGCTGCTAGTGCGGATCCCTTCTAAGATTCTCAATACTTTGCGTAGATTAGATTTTAATTTTCTGTGGGGTGATAACACTGAGAAAAAACATATACACCTTTGTAATTGGCAGGCCCTATCAAAATCGAAAAGGGAAGGTGGATGGGGCTTAAAAAACCTCTTCACTTTCAATGGGGCGCTCCTCGCCAGTTCCTTCTGGAGAGCTGTCTCCACTGGCAGCATTTGGAATAAAATTATAAGTGATAAATATCTACATTCCAAGTCACTCCTTCACTGGTTACGCAAGTCCTCTTTCCAATTGAAGAGAGCCTCCCCCTTCTGGAAAGGACTGGTGGCTTCTTCTCCAGTCATTCTACATTGGCTTTGCTGGAAGCCTGGTGATGGATCGAAAGTGCAGCTAGGCAGGGATTTAATACTTGGATTGGGGGACCGCTCCCTTCTTTCTCATTCGATGAGAGGCATCCTCCAGGAAAACAATTTAAATAATCTTGCTCAGATCAGATTGCTAACAGGTGAAACGACTCTGCCAGATCGCTGGTTGACTGACAACGATCTCTCCCTGAGAGAACCGATGGCTTCTGAATGGATGGGTTTCGTCTCAGCACTTAAAAGGGCCGGCATTACTTTGAGGGCCGAGCCAGATCTCCTATTATGGGCTGGCGGTGACGAATCTGGGTTGATCACGGTTAAAAACATTTATTCAGCGCTTCAGAAACAACACATATATGCCCCTGTTTTACCGTGGATCCACAAGCTGTGGAAGCTGCATTTGCCTCTCAAACTCAAACTTTTTTCCTGGATAATCGGCAATGACAAGCTTCTCACATGGGAGGCATTGCAAAGGAGAGGCTGGATGGGGCCGAGCATCTGCCCACTCTGCAAGCAAGCATCCGAGGACCTGAGTCATTTACTGATGTTCTGCCCATTCTCACAGGAGGTCTGGCACCGTATTACCAAGCATTTTTCTCTAAGCCTTTCCTGGCGCGGCTCCACTATCGCTGAAGGCTTTCCATATTGGTTCTCCTTTCATTCGGCCCCTCCTAGCCTGATAGTCCACTTCAGCTGGAAATTATGGCTTGAAAGAAATCGCTCAATTTTTGAAGATGCACAGCCCTCACGGTCCCAGGTTTCACACAAGATTATGGCCAATTTCAACTGGCAGCCGACCATATACAGAAGCTTCACGCATCATACTTTGATTCTTGATCCGAAGGAGGGGCACACAATAGCATTTTTTGATGGAGCGGCACGGACAAAAGGCACATGCTGCGGAGCGGGAGGCTTCCTCAAAAATCACAATTCTAGAACCACTTACTGGTTCATCAATGGTGGAGCCGGCACAA
>JASDQU010220555.1:3919-14748 GCA_032191745.1 Picea mariana
CAAGGGATTTCGATTATACCTTGGTTACTACGTACCTCCCGAAGGGGATATGTGCAGTTAGAACATAGTAAGATAAGATCGTGACATTAAAATTCAGAGACTTCAACCTAGGGGACCGCAAGAAGCATAGTATGCTCCCTCCTCATAGGTACTTGACTAGGATGAAGGGGAAGAACTCGAGGATAATCCCCCAACCATGGACTATGAACCTTGCACAGTCAACCATCCTAAATGTGATGAAGATTCCACATTTTGGAAGGCACCAAGAGGTTAACGCATGTGTCAAGCTCCTATTATCATGCTACCATGGTGGCTATCTATGGCTAGACAGACACATCATAGTCGATCTGACGTTGATCCATAGGATCACCGGATTTAGCATGTAGGGAATCGACCCACAGGGCTTCTACCCAAGGAAGGCTGCAGACCATGCACTAGCATAGAGGATTAAAGACACATATGGCAATGTAGAAAAGGGGACGTGAGGCTACAAGGTATCTTCCATCCAAAATGGCGCAATGTGCCTGGCCTGCCAGTTGATCGCAAGAAAGCTAGTGAGAAAGAACAGACCTATGTAGGTCACGGGGTTCGTTGTTGACCTTGCCAAAAAATGTGTAGGACTCCAAATGAACTGGGCAAAGTACTTAGTCAACCAACTCGAATTGGATTGTCACAAAGCTTAGGATTAGGACTATGAGTTCCATTTTAGCTAGTTGTTGATCCTCATAGTGTTTACTGCTTGGGAGATGCGGGAAGGTGCGACCTTCCCAGATATTGAGCCATTTGAGCCACTTGCTGTGAATTTCACCATGCTCTAGTACTTGAGCGATATGGGAAAACAATGGCAGTCGAATACAGTATTTCACACATACTATCTCTAGTTGAAGAGGGCTATTGGGGTTGTCCCTTGCATGATGTTGGACACCCTGCAATGGTTCAGACCCATCATGAAGTTTCATGCATATTGGCACTTTATTTATATCACTACACGTGCAGACGAGCATAAAGAAGAGATTTAGTCATACTATAAGCTCACAAAGGAGGACCTCGAGGATATAACTAAGGACTGGTCTGTAAAGCTCCTTATCCCTGCTGACCCTGCAAAAATGTCTGATCCCGAACTACTTGGCAGCTCAGAGGCCACTCACGAAGAACATGATACACCTGGAACCAGCAGAAGGAAGAAGACCGAAGAGGTACAAAACCTGAGCAGCGCATCAGAAGAAACCACTTTAGAATCACCGAGACAAGGAGGTGATGACAAAGTAGATAAAGAAGAGACCAATGGAAAATATGATCAACAGCAGCAAGGCAAAGTAACACCGCCTAGGGATCCTGTTGATGAGGCTGATCCCTCTAAGAAAAGTGTTGGCACAGGGGCAGAACCAGGGTTCAACACTCAAGAGTGCACCAACAAATCCCTAACTACTGGCCCTTTCGGCAACACCTGCGAAGCAGATGAAGTCTCACTCAAGGTAGAGGCAAGGGTGGTTGTAGGACTCAGGTGTTTGCAACCTTAGCTGGGACACAGATCTGTGATTATCTTGCTTACAGTGCACTTAGCATCAGTTATTCCTTAACATACATTCATTAATACACTTCATTGAAGGCACAGAGCATCACAGTGAATACTTATACTAAGGATGATTCAGTACTTAGCCATAGAAATATAGGTTAGATTCAACAGATCAAGCACTAAGCATCTTATATATTAGATCTAATGTTCATTCATATATCATCAGCACAGAGCATAACTAGATCTACTTAATCACATCAAGCACTTAGCCAAGAAAGAGATACACACATTAGAATGAAGCACAAATCACTATACACATAGTTACCATGGTTAACCCCCCACCCTAGGGCTACGTCCACAAAGTCTTCTTTATATTATATCGATCAAGCAGTTACAGCACAGAGCTTCAAAGACCCTTACTTCGCACAGGACAGAAGATCTACGCAGCTCGCTAGATCCTTCTTCCTTGCTCTCCAGCACAAAACTACAACAAACTGCACTTATCTTTCCGATCTCAGGCACAGAGCACTCTAAGATACATCCGATCACACAGATCTAGTTACTAGAACTAGCTCTTAGTTATACATCACATAGATGTACTACATTACTATTACCACTATCTTTCTCTATTTACATTGCCTATTTATAGATTACAAAATGGGCCTAAACGTGGGTAGACCCACGGGATGACATCCCTTTCCCATTACATCAACCCAAAACCCTAAAATGGACCTAAAAATAGGTCTTTCTTCCTTAATTTCTGCTTCGCATTGTGCACCATCTTTGGCAATCTGTCGCGGCCCCCAAAAGTGGTCAAGTATGACCAAGTACTCTTCAAAACTTTGTCAAGGGCCAATAGGCCCCCAACACCCACTTGTGACTCATCCCAAGTCACTAAGGTCTAGCCAATTCTGCTTCGAAGGCCTCAAGCTTAGCTCAAGCAGCTTCGACCTACTGCAGTGCAATAGCCTCTTGTTCAGTAAATTCCTGGATTACTATGTCATTGAGCGGTCCTTCTAGGCATTGTTCTACAGTGATGGCACCCTGTTCGAGTTCATCTCCCTGGCTTTCAAGTTCATCGAATAGTTGACATGCCTTCTCTTGGTGTGGTTGCAGTCGCTAAGAAATGTCCATTACTTTACTTTACAGCATGTGCACTTGTTGTTGGGCTGTGTGTTTCTCTATGAACCTCTTCATTATTTTGACTAGGGTCATGGACTTCAATTGCGCTTGTAGCACATCTGCATGTTGTTTTTCTTCGTGGAGGTGGGCCTCCAATATCTGCAATTTTGGATTCTCTGTGAGGGTTTCATAGGTCTGGGCACTTTTGGTGCTTAGCTACCTACATTCCAAAGCCAAAGTTTTTAATCGGTCAACTTCACTTCGAGCAGTGGACTCTCTTAGATCTCTTATATCTTGGGGTGTCTGAGGCATGGTGTGGAATTCTACATCCATGATGCACTATTGAAGTTGTTGGATTACTTCTTCCAGCTAGGTCACCTGCTGCGGAAGACGATCTTCCATCTTCACTTCTATGATTGTCACAGAGTGCAGTGCCTTGTGAACTCTTTCTTGTGTTTCAAGTTGCTCTGTTAGCAACTGGTCCTTGCTCTGCTATAACTGGAATTTTTCCTCCTCCCATTTCACTTGTAATTCAAGTTTCTCTTGTTCTTCCTTTCTCCATTTCTCTTCCTGTGCGCTCTGTGCTTGTGCTAAAGCCTGGGTGGCTTTCACTATGTCTTCTTGAGCTCATCGAAGGCAAGCTTAAACTTTCTCGACGATTTGTCGTAACTGTGTGGTCTCATCGTCCGTTCTTGATTTTTCCATTGTTAACAGCATCATAGAAACTACTTGGCTAGACTGAAGTGTTTGTTGCGCTTCTTTGAATTCGTTCGTGATCTGGCGGAATAGATCCTCTTGCTTTGCTTCTTGCTTTTCCACAATCTCTAATGAAACATCATTCAGTGTGGCAATTAGGAAGTCAAAGTCATATGGGGTAAGCATAGTCTTAAGCCTAGTCTGGGTGGCCTTAGTTTTCTTTGGATGAGGACCTCGGTGGGGTATTTTTCCTTTTCTTGGAGGGATTTGCCTCATCCTTAGGTGGGTTAACCTTGCCTTTGCTTTGTTCAACTTTTGTTCCCTCTAGTTCTTCCTCATCACCTCCCTTCATAGGTGATAGCGAAGCAGTCTTCGTGGATGTGCTGTGGATATCTTGAACTTCCACATCCTTCTTGGTCTTGCGTGATCCTGGTGTATCCAGCATAGCTTCAGGGCTATCTACGTCAGACATCTCTGCGGGATCTGCTGCAACAAGGAGTTCTACCGACCATTCCTTGGTAATCTCCTCCAAGTCATCTTCTGTCAGCTTGTAATATTACTGGAGTTGTTGTTTGTGCTCATTTGCATGCTTTGTGATGTAAGTGAAGTGACGATCTACGTTGAATTTCATCAAAGGTAGAAACCTATGAAGAGTGTTGGGTGTAATGCACAGTGAAGACTGAATGGCATTCCTCAACTGAATGTAGTATGCATGGAAGACGACATTGGACTGCCACTATTTGTTCATATCGTTGGAGTACCACAGTATATAGAACTTCGCGACCAGAGGTTCAAAGGGTTCGATCTCCAGAAACATGGCTCCCTTGGGTAGTTCCCACGTGATGAAGGTGAAGAGTATGAGAAACCAGCTAAAGTGGAACTCATACCCTTGGTCATGCGCTTATATACAGTCAATCTCTAGCTGATTTATAAGATATTTTTCCCAGTTCATTTGTAGTCCCTCCGCGCACTTCCCTGCGAGGTCAACTACAAATCTGGTCACCTCTGTAGGTCTATTTTTTCAGACTAACTTGCCTGCAATCAGCTGGAAACCAAAGTGAACTACTGCATTCTCAATGGAGGCTACCTTGTAACCTCACATGCCTTTCTCTAGATCACCATATGTGTCTTTTATTCGTTGAGCAAAAGCATGATCTGTGGTCTTTCCAGGGTAAAAGTCCTGCGGGTCAAGGCCCTTCATGCTTAGCCCAGTGAGCCAATTGATCAGAATTAGATCCACGATGATGCATCGATCCAACCATAGATATCCTTCGTGGTAGCATGACAACAACATTTGAACATAGGCATTTACTTCCTGATGCCTTCCGAAATGTGGAATATTAATTACGTTGACGGTTGACTGCGCAAGGTTATGGTTCCATTGTTGCGGTACAATCTTGGGGTTCTTTCATTTTGTAATAGTCAAATACTTGTGTGGGGATATCATACTATATACCTTGTGATCTCCAAGGTTAAAATCACTGAATTTCAGGGTGGTGAGCTTCTCCTAGTCAGCATGAACTGTGCGCACCCCTTTCAGGAGGTACGCAGTGACTACAACATAGTCAAAGTCTTTGGGTACAGAGTCTCAATTCACTAGTCCGTTTAGTGGTGGAATATATTTACGCAAGATGCTTGGGATCATTTTCACAGTGGCAAAGTTGTTTTCGAGCTTAGATCATCTTTCCAAAGGCAGTCAGGATGGTCCTGCTCGAGCAGTGGAAGGGGAAGCTGGCAGTGTGCCCGAGGACGATGCCTGTACACCTGTAGATATTCTGCGTTCGGACATGACTCTCTCAGTCATTAAATCAATTATAAATTCTTCAACAATTTTCTCAGCAGTGTTGAGCTCGTTCGACATACAAGTTTGGGTCAGCGGGCTTGAGTGCAACAGGGATTCAGAGATGACGGTGAATAGTAAGGCAATGATATCAGGGTAAGTAAATCTCAGGGTTCGCGCTTCAGATTCTCAGTTGGAAAAAAGTATTCTTTGTGCATGGCACGACAGTTTAAGTGGGCAATCTCAGCAACGGTCTACTTGCAATGGACCTATGGCCTTCATTAACTCCATTCTTATCCATTCTGGTGCGATCCAATGGTCTAGTGGTAACCCATAACTATTTTTCTATCCGTTCGGAGTAGTGGTCGAACAGGTATATTGGTTCCAATGGCTATATTTCTTCGTCATGGTGAAGTACTCTATGTCGTTGTTCTAATATCTCAGTGAAGCTCCAATTCTACATTTCTTCTTGCTGTGAAATGTCCTCTAGAACTTCTTGTAATCTTATAGTATTAGCCCTTTTCTTTCTTAACTTCCTAGCCTTCTTCCCAGTGAGTTTCATCTCAGTAATGCTTTTACCATTCAGATGTGTATCTTCTTTGGTCTTAGTTACTTTGCACTGTGGAAAATATTTCTTATGGTTCCTTGATAATACCTTTTTTGTATCAAAAATAGGTAACTTGATCTTCTGCAGATCCTCAATTGTTATATTATCTTCGACACCGGAGGTACTAATATTAAATATATGTGATATGCTCTTTTGTTCTTCAATCAAGTGCACGATCCTTCCAGTCATAAAGTATTTTAACTCTTGATTCTTCTGTTCCAAAGCTTTTTCTTCTTATTTTTGTATGGCTTGTTCTCTATCAATCCAAGGGTTCCCTATGAGCATGGTAAACGGGGTGTTGTCTTCAACAAATTTAATGTTCTCAAAATCTTTCTCTGTCGAAGTTCCATTGACAGTCATAGGTATCCGGGCAAGCCTTCCACATAGGTTTACTAGATTTCCTTTGAAGAAACATGTTCCTCCTAGGGAAGGGATCATGGCAGGCTTTCCTATAGCTTCCCAAGTTCTTTATGGCATAATGTTCACTTGTGTTTCTTCATCAAGAGTACAGTCAATGTCAAAGTCCCCTATTCTTGCTTCGATTTTCTCCTTTTCTTTGAAGATCTCTGATAGCCTAACATGTCAGTGTTCATTCAAGGTCTCTTTCATCTGTAGCAATATCTTTTCTAATTATTTCTGGGTTTCTGCTATAATCTTGGTCTCTTGATCTCCCTCAGGGTTGGCTTGTTCCATATTCATCTTCTCAAGCCTAGAAATCATTCTAGGGCAATCCAATACTTCATGGTCCATAGCCTTACAACAGAGGCAACTAGGTCTTCTCCTAGGGCATTCCTTAGCAAGATGTCCCGGTATTTTGCAACTATAACAGAGAGTTAATCCTCTCTTTCGTTTATATGTTCCCCAACTCCTTCTGTACTGTGCACCAGGATCATGGTGACTAGCTTGTAAAAAACTTTTTCTAGGATCCTACATCCACTTGTTAGTCTAGACATTCTTTCAATGCATAGGTATAACATATCTATCACTATATTTATCAGATCTATTCATATCAAATTTTCTTTCATCTATTAATGCCCTAGTTTTGAAGCTAGGAAAGAATCTATCAAACATACCTAGATCCATGCTTTAGAAACAAAACAAAAAAAAAATCACTTATCTTACTTCTATAGAGAAAAAATCTTCCAGATCTAAGACTTTTAACTATTCTTACCTTTATCAAAGTACAGAGCTTATAGATCTTACCTTTTTCTTGCAGATCTGACCTCTTTCTTCACGGATCTAACTTCTTTTCTTCAGATCTAACCTATTTTCTTCAGATCTGGCCTCTCTTTCTTCAAATCTGACCTCTCTTCTTCATATCTGACCTCTCTTTCTTGTCACAAAGCTTCACAGGTCAACCAAAACACTGCGCACTAGGGAAACAGATCTACGCATAGAGATTATTTTTCACAAAGATTTTTCTTCTTTAGTTCCCAACAATCACAGCTCCAGGTCCCAGAAATGAAACCATTTGTTGGCACAGGGGTAGACCCAGGGTTCAACGCTCAAGAGTGCACCAAAAAATCCCTAACTACTAGCCCTTTTGGCAACACCTACGAAGTAGATGAAGTCTCACCCGAGGTAGAGGCAGGGGTGGTTGCAGGACTCAGGAGTCTGCAACCTTAGCTAGGACACAGATCTGTGATTATCTTGCTTACAACACACTTAGCATCAGTTATTCCTTAACATACATTCATTAATACACTTCGTCGAAAGCACAGAGCATTGCAATGAATACTTATACTAAGGATGATTCAATACTTAGCCATAGAAATATAGGCTAGATTCAACAGATCAAGCACTAAGCATATTATATATTAGATATAGCGTTCATTCATATATCATTAGCACAAAGCATAACTAGATCTACTTAATCACATCAAGCACTTATCCAAGAAAGAGATACACACATTAGAATGAAGCACAAAGAACTATACACACAGTTACCGTGGTTCACCCCCCACCTTGGGGCTACGTCCACAAAGTATTATTTATATTATCTCGGTCAAGCAGTTACAGCACAGAGCTTCAATGACCCTTACTTTTCACAGGACAGAAGATTTGTGCACCTCATTAGATCCTTCTTCCTTGCTCTCCAGCACAAAACTACAACAAACTACACTTAGCTTTCTGATCTCAAGCACAGAGCAATCTAAGATACATCCGATCACACAGATCCAGTTACTAGCACTAAGCTCTCAATTATACATCACACAAATGTACTACATTACTATTACCACTATCTTTCTCTATTTACATTGCCTATTTATAGATTACAAAATGGGCCTAAACATGGGTAGACCCATGGGCTGACATCCCTTTCCCATTACATCAACCCAAACCCTAAAATGGACCTAAAAATAGTTCTTGCTTCCTTAATTTTCGCTTCGCGTTGCACTCCATCTTTGGCAAGTTGTCGCAGTCCCCAAAAGTGGTCAAGTATGACCAAGTACTCTTCAAAACTTGGTCAAGGGCCAACAAAAAGAAAGGTTTCCCCCATGAAACTTACCTCGAGGAAGAAATCCAGAGCTAGTAAGACCAAGTTGCATACCATGCTCACGCTCGATTACTTCGACTTCATCATCGCAGTCGTAACAGATGCTTCGCAGGATATTATGCAGAACACAAAAGCCAAGCAAGAATCCATTTATGATAGGATTGAGACAGAACTCAAAGGGGTATAGCAAGCCCTCAATCCAGTCGTGCAGTATCCATTGCACCCCTACCATCAGAAGAACCATAGTTGGGAGATGAATCTGCCCAACTCCACAGAATAGTTGATGCGACCGAATCTCACCTTCGTCAAGTGAAAGAAGAGAAAGAACAGGCCACAGTGGTCATGAAGCAAGCACAACAAGAAATGGTAGAGAAGCACCAAGTTGTGGAGTAGGAGAAGGATGACCTCCACACCAAGTTTGAAGAGGAGAGAGCACGGATCCAGCAAGAGAAAGAGAAGTTTCTCACAGAGCTGCTCAGATTCAAAGAAGCAGTTAGCAGAGCACTTCGCTCTGTGACAGGCTTAGAGAAAAAGGTGAAAGAAATAGTGGAGCAGGAAGTAGCGCATCTTGTGGAAGCTATCCAATAGCTTCAACAGAGAATCACAAACCTAGAGCTATGAACAGTGCCAAGTACCCCGCAGGAAGTGCAAGATAAAAGAGAAGCCACTACTCAGAGCGCAGTTGAGAGGATCAGATCATTCGCTCTTGAATGTAAAAAAAATAGCAGTAGAAGTGCACAAACCTATGAGTGACTTACTAAAGACCCTAAACTAAAGGCACTGGAGTCACAGCTCCAAGAGGCAAAGCAACATGTAGGGATAGTACAGGCATAGTTGAAGCTCCTGTTAGCAGTTGAAAGGATGAAGTGATCCCAGGAACGGTGCACTGCTCAATAGCAGTTACAAACCATACAAAGCAAAGTCATGGAAGTAACTCAGAAGCTCCAACCAGTCCAGGATGAAGTGTTCCAACTGTTTGAGGAGATTGAATGCCAAGGAGAAAAGATGGAACAAATAGTCACTACATTTGAACAATGCTTAGAGGGACTTGTCAATGATGCAATTATCCAAGAGTTTGTCGAGAAAGAGGCCTTGGCATAGCAACAGGTCGAAGCATCTCGAGCCAAGTTCGAGGCTTTTGAAGCAAAGCTACCCAGACCAGAGTGACTTGGGTTGTGTCACAGGTGATTGTTGGGGGCTTGTTGGCCCTTGACCAAGTTTTGAGGATCCTTGGTCATGTTTGACCTATTTTTGAACTTTGACGAGCTGTCGAAGGCGAAGCGTAAGTTGAAGCGGAGATCGCAGGATCTTGGCCCCTTGCTTAGGGATTTTTGGGTTTTGGGCTTATGTAATGGGTATGGGGATGTTGGCTCATGGGTTTAGCCATGTTTAGGCCCATTTTGTAATGTATAAATAGAAAGCCAGGCTATGTAAGTAAAAAGGTGCAAGTGTGTGATACCAAGTGCTAAGTGCAAGTGATAAGTTGTACATGCTTTGTGCATGTTGTGTGAGACTTGCAAGGCTAAGTGCAAGTGACTGTAAGGAATTGAGTAGAAGATTTGTGATGTAACCTAACTCGAGGAAGGAGGATTTGGTGAGGTGTGCACAGATCTCCTGTCCTATGTGGAGTAGGATCTTGTGGCTCTGTGCATGTAGAAGATTGACATAATATAATAAAAAAGAAGAAGAGTTGGTGGACATAGCCCCAGGTTGGAAGTGAACCACGTATATCTTGTGTTGTTATTCTTTGTGCGATGTATTGATGTGTTGATGTGTTTACTTTCTTAGCAATTTGGCATAGATAAATGATAGATATATTTTTTTATGTTTTGTGCTTAATAATATGAATAAGTGCTAGATCTAACCTATGTGAATGTGCTTAGTGCTCAACTATACTAGATTTGGGTGAATACTGCGATGCTCTGTGATTGGGGTTTTAAATGTGAAGTAGATACTGGTTAAATACTAATGAACTGTAAATTCTAAGTGCTTTGATAGAATATTGTAATCACGTATCTGTGTCCCAGCTAAGGTTTGAGACACTGGAGTCCTGCAACCACCCCTGTCTCTACCTTGGGTGAGACTGCATCTACTTCGCAGGTGTTACCGAAAGGGTCAGTAGTTAGGGTTTTGTTGGTGCGTTGTTGAAGCATTGAACCCTGGGTATGCCCCTGTACCAATAGTCCAACATGGGTCCAATATCTAATGTGACTCTGAAGAAAAATAACAGAGGTATAGAGACTACCTTCCAGGAAAGACAATTCTCAAAATTCATAACTTCTTGCTCAAAAATCAGAATTGAGCAAGGGAGTAATCATTGGAAAGATATTGGATAGTAGAACATAATTGTTAACCCAGAAGATTGATTTGAATAGTCAATTTCTCATAAAATCAGAAGAAATAAGTTCGATGTATTATTGAACCAGAATGGTTCATATTTTTCATGAAATTGTTGAGTCGGTTAGCCTGAAAAAATCTGTTGGCTTCACATTTCATAGAGTTAACATCAACTAGATCAGACCTGAATCAACACATAGTACAGAGGGATGGAAGATACATGGGGGGATTACAGTCAGGAATATGAGATCAGAGGAATGAATTTACATTTAGG
>JASDQU010220556.1:1084-16700 GCA_032191745.1 Picea mariana
ATAGATAGATAGATAGATAGATAGATAGATAGATATATAGATAGATATAAGTATACATATGTGTGGTTAAAATGAATGCTATAACATAATAGATATGTTGTTAAATTAATTATATATAAAACAATCATAGCAATAAATAAATTATTATTTTTAAATGTTTGTTTTACATATTTTATAGAGATTATGGTGATAATAGCATAATAAAATAAGTATTGGTTCAACAATTAGTGAAATAAATCTATATTGATGAGCACCATCCTAGTATAATGTGAAGTTGAAAGGACTAAGCATAGTATAGCAATATCAATTCAATATATGTAATGATGTTACGAGTGTGTTTATATATTATATGTAGGATTGTGAAAGGAAAATTAATATTATAATATATGTGTGAGGTCAACATAACAATAATTAGATGATTGAATGGTGTAATAGTTATAATGAGAGTGCATACAAAATAGAATATAGGGTAATGTTCTTAGTGTTCTCTTAATGTGAGATAGGTTAAAAAGAAGAAGAAGACGAATCAAGAAATAGGTAATATAAGTAAAGTGAATTATGGCAAGGATGACAAGGATATAAAAATGACAAGATAGTTAGTATGTAATAATGATGGAAAATTTAGGGAGAATATTAATGATAAATAAATAAGTATACAAGAATGGCAAGTAGTATAAAGTATTAGAGTGTGAAGTGACATATAAGTAGGTAAGATGGAAAAAGTACATGGTTTATGCAATGTGATATATATAGCAATAAAGTGTTGACATGAAGGGTGGTTGAAGATAGTGAGAGGATATGCATGAAGTGTATTAAGAACATAACATGGACTAAATAATGATTAGAGAAAAATAGATGTAACATAAAAATAATAAATAAATAATGATATAATACAAAGGTTATCAATGTAATGCAAGGTGTGGAAATGTAAGAAATGCAACATGATACAATGTTATAAAGGGTAGTAGACAATTGAGATAATGCGTATAAAAAATAAAAATAAAATAATAAGTATGTTAGAGCATAACACACAAAAGTAAGTGTGAGCATGAACGAGAATTATAGTCTAAGGACAATGCTATAATAAGGGAGTTAATTACATTAGAGAGATGATCAAAGTCAACAACGATTGTTTATAATTATGAAGATACCCTAGGTGGGATTGTATGTATGACTTAAGGAATTTTATATCGAACTCAATATAGGATTCACTTAACTAGAGAACTGATGATGAGCTAAGGTTATAACTAGTGAACAAACAAATAGACTATACTTTATATATGGGGGTCATATATGGAACTTAGGAAGAATAAATCTATAAAAAAAAGTGTGTCTTATGATTAATTAAATTAAAAGTGACAATAAAATAGAGTCGAGACATGGTAAGGTTCTTACTAAATAGGGGTAGTTTTAATCAATATATTAATAGCCTCAACATGTTTTATTCAGTGAAGGTACAATGAGACCAATATAGAATAGGGTTTTCTATCATAGAAGACACATATAAGTTGTGTGATGAATTTTTCCTTATATTGAGAATGATCATAACTTCGGGAAGAATTTTTTTTTTGAAGGTTGGGTGTATGTAATGCCACCTTTTGACTTAGATAGGGAGAATTACTTAAGGCCTAATCACCTTTTATTTTCTATTAACTGTGAAACTATTAATGATACACTTGAAATTTTAAGACATATGGACCTATGTTAATGTCAATTCTATGAATGTTTATAGTTATTTGAATTATGATGGATGTTTGATGCAAGCCGAGTCTAGAAGAAAGGCAATTTTTGGAGGAGAAGCATGCAAGGAGGAAAGGATAGTTGTGAGGAAAAGCAGCACGTGTAAGAGAATCAGGCGAGGCGCGCATGCAAGGAAGACCTAACGATGCTAGGGTTAGGGTTTTTGTAATGTATTGTAATGTCTGGAGAGCCAAGGATATAAATAAGTAGTACTAGGTGGCATACATGGAGAGACAGAGGAGAGGGGGGAATATACAGAAATACATATAGGAAAAGAGAGTTGTAAGAAATGTGCTAGTCGTTAAGCTAGTGAGCTAGGGAATTAGTGAGTGAATTGATCCCAAAGGTCAGATCAGAGGTTGAGGATCCTGGTGCAATCTAGTTAGCCTCACAGGGATTGGGGAGCCTGTGGAAAAGGGTGAGACCTAATATTGTAAACACATGAGGCATGATATAATTACGAACCATAATAAAAGCTTGAGAGCCAGATATTTGTGGACGTATCCCAGGAGGGGGTGAACCATGGTAACAGTTGTGTTATGTGAATGAATCTATGTGTCTTTATGTTGATTAATTGTTGAATGTTAGATGAATGAATTAACTATTTACATCTGGTATTCCACATGCATGAGTAGAATGACTATTATATGTAGATGTTAGATGAATGAATAAAGATTACAGAGTACAACCACAAATCTCCGCTCATTCCCAAGTTGCAAACACCTGAGTATTACAGCCACCCATAGAGATATCTTGGGTGAGATTACACAACACACTATCTGTGTTTCATTGCCTTCTAGTCTACCAGAGGGGTCGATAGTTTTAAAGGGATTTTGTTGGGAGATTATTAAATCTGAACCAGGGTCAATATGTGATAGTAAGATAGAATCAAAATAACCCATAAGGAATCCTAAATAATACAAATACCAATACAGTAAGAGTACAAATCCAACAAATGGTTTCATTGTCGGTTCTTTGAAAAATAATGGGATTGAGTAGATGAGATCGTTGGAATACGTGAGTCGGACAACAAGTAGTTGAGAGAATGTGATTCTAAAGGGGAATTTTGAGACCGTGGAATCCAACAAAGGTAGAGATAGAGAGATGGTTGAAGACAAAGGAGCTAAAGCTTGTGCAGAAAGATAACATAAACCTAAAGTTGATACCGCAAAAATATCTAGACAAGTACGTATTCAGTGACTTGCATCAAGTATTTTTCTGTGATTTCCCACATGTATTGAAGGAGTGGATAAAAATATTTAAAGACAACCATCCTACAAATTGTATCAAACAAATAGAGTGGAATCCGGAAGAGAATACACAGTTACAACAAGTTGACAATAAGTTTACGCATGCAATAGATTTTTGGTTAGACAACATTGTTGCAGGATTTCTCACATAATTTGTAGTAGATCCAGGGAAGTATTACAACTCCGCTAAAAAAGAGTTCTTGAAGGGACCTCGAGGTAGGTACATCATATTATTATATACTTCCATTAAGATATTACTATATAACAATGGTGTAATGACAATTGAGTCAGACATCTAAACTTCCCTACATGGATGGGGGAAGCGGGGAAGCACTGACAGGAGAAGGAGAAATGGAAGGAGAAGTGGATAAAGGAAAGAAGAAGGAGGCCTTGGACCCAATTATGATGGACGAAGACAATATCAAGTGGATCATGGAAATAACTGGAAAGACACGTAGTGGAGTACCCTACCAATATAAGGTGAACACCAAGAAGAGAGTTGTAGCCACAAGGGAAGGCTTGGAAAGTGATGAATAAGAGGTAGAAGATATCTAGGTTGTGGATCACATTGAGGAAATCCTCTGTGCAACATATGAGAGGAAGACGAGATGTCCAAGAGCAGAGATAGAAGGAAACACTCCTATCAATATCAGTGTCAATTTGGAACCCATAAACCCATGTGCGACTAATACACCAAGAAGAACACCACCATTTAGATAAAAAAAAATTAGGGAGAAAGATGAAAGCAAGAAGTACATCTACACAAGGAACAACAACTAGGGAAGCTAGTTCAGGAAGAATTAGTCAAGTGTCTACATCACGCAGAGGTAGGAGTTCAACATTCAGGATAGCAGGACATGATCCCACCATCAGGTTACCAGAATTCAAAGGAGAGGCATTGGAGGACCCGAAGAAGCACCTATTTATCTGCAAAAATATATGGGAAGAAAAACAGATCAGAGATGAGGACACTAAACTTGCAAAGTTAGCTATCACGCTAATAGATCGCACACTGGATTGGTACATGAGTTTAGCTGTGAACAATCCTCCAAGGACAACTAGAACATTTGGAGATATCAAGAAGCTGTTGATAAATGAGTTCCAGAAGCCTAGTTCATATGATCAATACATGAAAGAGATGATAGATATTAGACAAAAACTAGGAGAATCTGTATGGGAAATTGACCATAGATTCAAACGATTGAATGGAAAGATAAAATATGTCATGAATGATATGCAACATAGGCATATGTTCATCAATTCACTACTACCACACTTGAAATATCCATTGCGAAAACAAAAGTTCCAGACACAGGCAAAAGCTCTACAGGAAGCTCTAAAACTGGAAGAGAACCAATATAAGAAGATAGATCTAGCAATAGAGGAGTTGAAGGAGGATATGAAGAACTTAGTGTTCCAGCTAAGCCAGAACAAAGGTAAGGACAAAAGTGAAGTCATTTGGTGTACCACATGTAGGACATAAGGACACCATAAGAATGAATGTCCAACACTCACGCAGTACATGGCAGTAGGAATGCCAAATTTGTTGCCAACAGGAGGACTATGGTGTGAGATATGTAAAAAATAGGGACATGATCCATATCATTTCTCAATGATGCAGAAGTACCAGACAGTACCGAAGAGATCGTATTGCAAATTTTGCAAGTCGGTAGGCCATGATGACAAACATTGTAGAGCCATGGAGCTCATGAGGGAAAGAACATCAGATGCATATAGGGTGTAGGAATAAATGATGACTGGGAAAGCCACACCTTATTTTAACCAAGTACCAACCCCGTATAACACTGCACAATAGAAGTATAACATTGCACAACAACAATATAACACTGCGTAGCCACAGTACAATACTGCACCACACTATAATATCATGTAGTATAACCAGGCACCTCCGTATAATGCACCACGAGGGGATTGAGCTAGTTACAGAGGTGGAGGAAGAGAAAGAAGAGACTTTGGAAGAGGCAGAGGACTAGTGGTATGCCACAATTTTCAACAACCAGGACACTATGAAAGAGAATGTCCACTTGCACCAGGGACCTGTATGTATTGTCACGCATCAGATCATGACACAGAATAATGTCCGACACTATTAGGGAAGATCCAGGAAAAGAGAAATCATAACAATCAGAATGTTCAATGGATGTTGTCCCTTGACCAATTTTTGAGGACCCTTGGTCATGTGTGACCTATTTTTGGTACTTCGACAGGGTCTTGAAGGCAGAGCGTAAGACGAAGCGGAGATAGCGGGATCTCAGCCCCTTTTTAGGGCTTTTTGGGTTTTGGGATTATATAACAGGTATGGGAATGTCGTCCCATTGGTTTAATGATGGTTAGAACCGATTTTGTAATGTATAAATAAGTAGTTAGGTGATGTATAAAGTAGTTCGATCTATCTGATCGAAGAGTTGTAAGTGCTTTGTGCATGCTGTGTGAGAACTTGTAAGGCTAAGTGCAAGTGACTGTAAAATACTATGGAAGGATTTGTGCTGTAACATAGCTCAGGGAAGGAGGATTTGGAAAAGTGCACACAGATCTCCTGTCCTATGCAGAGTAGGATTTTATGGCTCTTTGCATGTATAAGATTGGTAGAAACTAATAAAGAAGAAGAAGAGTTGGTGGACGTAGCCCCAGGGTGGGGGTGAACCATGTATATCATGTGTTGTGAATGTTTTGTTCTTTATGGTTACTCTCTTGCTTTATATGATTAAATGCTTAGTCTATTGTTAGATGATGAATGAATCTAATATGATAGCTTAGTGCTGAATAATATGGATGAATGCTATTTTTGACTTATGTGGATGTGCTTAGTTCTTGAATATACTAGATCTAGTTGACTATTGCGATGCACTATAATTAGGGTTTTATCTATGAAGTAGATACTAGTGTAATACTAATGAAATGGGATTGCTAAGTTTTATAATCACAGATCTGTGTCCCAGCTAAGGTTGCAGACATTGGAGTCCTACAACCACCCCTACCTCTACCTCAGGTGAGACTTGATCAGCTTCGCAGGTGTTGCCGAAAGGGTTGGTAGTTAGGGTTTTGTTTGTGCGCTCTTGAGAATTGAACCCTGGGTCTGCCCCTGTGCGAACAAATGGGTCCATTGCTGGGACTTGAAACTGTGATTGCTGGGAAATGAGGAAAAAGGAGCTTTGTGCGAAGATCTGAACTAAAAAAGAGAAAATCCCCGTGCATAAAACTCTTTCCTTAGTACGTAGTACTACTTGATATGTGAAGCTCTATGCCAAGAGGAAAGGTCAAATCTGAAGAAAAGAGGTAAGATCTGGAAGCTTTGTGCCCTGATAAAGGTGAAAGTGAGACTAAAGAGGTAAGATCTGTAATATTTGTGCTCTGTATAAGTAAGATAAGTGGAAATTTTTGGTTCTAAAGTATGGATCTAGGTTTGTTTAATAAGACTTGTCCTATCTTGAAAACTAGGACATTGTTAGATGAAAGAAGATTTGATGTGAGTAGATTTGATAAGAATAGTGAAAGATATGTTATACCTATGCATAAAGAGAATGTTTGGACTAACAAATGGATGCAAGACCCTAGATATAATTTGTTGCAGGTTAGCTACTATGATCCTAGCACGTAGTACAAGAAAGGATGGGGATCATTTAAAAGAAAACAAGAATTAACCCTTTGTTACAGTTGCAGAAGACCGAGACATCTAGCTAAGGAATGTCCTGGTAGAAGACCTAGTTTTCTTTGTTGTAAATCCATGGACCATGAAGTTTTGGATTTCCCTAGAATGATTTCTAAGCTTGAAAAAATGAATATGAGACAAGAAGACTATGAGAAAGGTCAAGCAACTAAGATTATGGAAGAACCCCAGAAAGAAGCAGAGACTGTATTACTACAAATGAAAGAAACCTTGAATGATCACCGACATATCAACTTATTAGAGATCTTCAAAGAAAAAGAGTGCATCAAAGCAAGAATAGGAGACTTCGACATTGACTGTGTTCTGGATGAAGAAACACAGGTGAACATCATGACAAAAAGAACTTGGGAAGCTTTAGGAAAGCCTGCTATGATTCCTTCATTGGGAGGAATAAGATTATTTAGAGGAAAGCTGATAAACATATGTGGAAAGCTCACCCAGATATCTATGAGTGCCCATGGAACTTCGACAGAGGAAGAATTTGAAGTTGTTAAATTTATTGAGAACAACGCCCCATTTGCTATATTACTAGGAAAACCTTGTATTGAAAGAGATCAGGCCAGAAGAAAAGAAGACGAAATCTTAGAGCAGAAGAAGCAAGAGTTGAAAGAATTCATAACTAGGAGGATCGCACACTTTATTGAAGAATAGAAGAATAGATCGAAGGTATTTAACACCAGAGACTTGGATGTTGAATTTGTAAGAACACAAGGAGACTCAGAGAATACTAAAGAACCTACCCCAGATAAGGAAGAAGTATTGCCCCTAAATCCTAGGAAAGAATCTCAATAGTGTGAAGTTACTATGCCAAAAGAAGATAAGAATCAAAATGGAAAGAGGAATATCGAGATGAGGCTCACTCGGAGAAAGGCTAGAAAGATCAATAATAAGAGAGCCAAGATTGAAAAGTTACAGAAGGTCCCAAAGGGAACCTCACAGAGGGAAAATTTGCAAAACTAGAACTTCGTCGAGATATTAGAACAACGTCACATGGCACTTCGCCATGGAAAAGAAATATATCCGTTGGAAATAGTATAACCATTAGACCGGTACCCCGAACGGCTAGAAAAATAGTAATGGATTGAAATATGGCCACCAAACCATTGGGACCATGCCACAATGGACCAAACTTCATTGATGAAGGTCTGTTGTCCATTGGAAAGATCTATTACATTGTTGTCTACTTATTTCGTCGACTATTGCACCGAGAACACTTTTGCGAATTGTATCAAAGCGAACTCATTTCTACCGCGTTGTGATTAGTAAGATCGATACTGATTCTATTGCTTAGAGCACTCATCCATCCAGACAAGTTACCTGATCTAAGCGTTCATGTTGGATGAGCTCAATGCCGCAGAGGAAATCATCAAATAATTTATCATTGATCTCATGGCCGAGAAAGTAATGTCTACAAGTATTCAAGAATCATCGATGAGAGGAGTGCAAGCCTCTCCATTAACTGCTCACCATCAATGGAAAAGAGAACCAAACACAAAGATGAACTAGCAAATGTGAAGCTCATCCCGACCATATTGCCCAACTACATCCCGCCTCTAGCTAGCGTGGTGAGTCGTGATAGTGTGCCAATATATTTTGAGTACACCATGTTTACTGTGTACCTCCCGAAAGGGATACATGCAGATCGAGCACAGCAGGATAAGATCGCAACATTGAAGTTTAGCAACTTCAACCTAGGAGATCACAAGAACCATAGCATGCTCGCCCCATATAAATACTTGACCAAGACAAAGGGGAATAACTCAAAGATAATCCCCTAGCTGTGGACGATGAACCTCATGCAATCCACCCTTTTGAATGTAATGAAAATCCCACACTTCAGAAGGTGCTAGGAAGTTAATGCCTGTGTCAAGCTCCTACTTTCATGTTACCATGGCAGCTACTTATGGCTAGACCACTGTATCACATTCGATCTGACACTAATCCATAGGATCACCAGATTGAGTATGCAAGGGATTGATGCGCAAGAATTTTATCTAGGAAAAGACATAGATCATGCACTAGCACAAAAGATCAATGATACATATGATGATGTTGAGAAGGGGACGTGAGGCTACAAGGTAGCTTCCATCCAGAATGGCACAATGCACCTAGCATGCCAATTAATTTCATGAAATATCGTAAGGAGGAACCGACCCACGCAAGTCACAAGCTTTGTCGTTGACCTCACAGAGAAATGTGTGGAAGGCCTACAGATGAACTGAGTGAAGTACCTAGTTAATCAGTTGGAATTAGACTACCGTGAAGCACAAGATTAGGGCTATGAGTTTCACTTTAGCTGGCTCCTGATCCTCATAATGTTTTTTTCTTGGGAGATGCCAAAAGGTGTGACCTTCTTGGATATAGAGCCATTTGAGCCACTTTATGTGAAGATCACCATGCTCTGGTACTCAAGCAATATGAGCAAACAGTGGCAGTTGAACGCTATTTTTCACATATATTACCTCCAATTGAAGAGAGCCATCGAAGATGAACCTTGCATGATGCCAAACACCCTACAGATGTTCCAACCCCTCATGAAGTTTTGTGAATATCATCACTTCATCTATATTACTGCGTGGGTAGATGAACATAAGGAGCAATTTCAGTCGTACTACAAGCTCATGAAAGAAGACCTTGAAGAGATCACTAAGGACTGGTCGACAGACCTCCTTATTCCCGCTGACCCTATAGAGATGTTTGACCCTAAACTTGACACCCTGGAGGCCACTCACAAAGAACATGACACACCCGGAACCAGCAGAATGAAGAATACTAAAGAGGTCCAAGACTTAAGCAGCGCCTCATACAAGACTGCTTTAGTATCACCCGACCGAGGGGGGGATGACGAAGTAGAATAGATAAATGGAAAAGAAGGTGAATAGAAGCAAGGAGAAGTAACACCTCCTAGAGATGAGGATCATCCCATAAAGAAGAGGAACGTTTCTCCCCTGAAACCCTCTTCCCAGAAGAAATCCAAAGCCACCTTGACCAAGATGCAAACTGTGCTCACTAACAATGATTTTGACTTCATCATAGCAGCTCTAAACGACGCCTCGTAGGAAATCTTAGAGAAACAAGAATACAAGAAGGAGGAAAGTTACGATAGAATTGAGGTCAAACTCTAAGGGGTACAACAGGCCCTCTAGTCTAGTCGCGTAGTCTCCACTGCACCCCTGCCATCGGAAGAACTAGAGTTGGGAGATGAGCCTACCCAACTCCTCAGAATAGCCAATGTAATCGAGGCTCACCTTCAAAGGGTGCAGGAAGAAAAGGAGCAGGCCACAGTAGCCTTAAAGAAAGCACAAGAGGACATTATAGAGCAATGCAGAATTGTGCAGCAGGAGAAAGACGACCTTCAGGTGAAGTTTGCAGTAGATAGAGTAAAAATCCAGAATGAGAAAGAACAACTTCTTAGGAAGCAGATTGGAATTGAAGAAGCAGTCACCCGAGCACTCCGCTCTGTGACTGGCTTAGAGACAAAGGTAGAGGAATCCATGGAAAACCATGTGGTGAAGCTTGATGAAGCTATTCAGCGGCTTCAACAGAGAGTTGTAAAATTAGAACTACAAATAGTTCCAAGCACTCCGCAGGAAGTGCGAGACTAGAGAGATGCAATTTCCCAGAGAACATTTGAGAGAAAAAAGGCCCTTGCCATGGAATCCAAGAAACTAAGAGATCATAGTGCCTAGACTTATGAGCAACTCACTAAGAATCTAGAACTGATGGCACTGGAGTCACAGCTCTAGGAGGCGAAGCAGCAAGTAGAAATAATACAGGCGTAGTTAAATCCCCTATCATCTGTTGAAAGGATGAAGCGATCCCAAGAGTAGTGAAATTCCCAACAACAGGTCCACACCATTTAGAGCAGAGTTATGGAAGTAAATTAGAGGCTCCAACCTATATAGGACGAGGCTTGCCAACTATTCATAGAGATCGAAGGCCGAGGAGCCGAAGAGGAGAAAGTCGTCACTATAGTTGAACAACACCTAGAGGGACATGTCAACGAAGCAGTCATCCAAGATTTCTCTGAGAAGGAGGCCTTGGTGCAGCAACAAGTTGAAGAAGCCTGAGCCAAGCTCGAGGATTTTGAGACAGAGTCACCCAGAAGCAGAGTGACTCGGGACGTGTCATAGGTGAGTGTTGGGGGCCTGTTGGCCCTTGACCAAGTTTTGAGGACCCTTGGTCATGTGTGACCTATTTTTGGGACTTCGATAGGCTATTGAAGGAGGAGCGCAAGACAAAGTGGAGATTGCAGGATCTCGACCCCTTTTTAGGGATTTTTGGGTTTTGGGATTATATAACGAGTATGGGAATGTTGGCCCATGGATTTACCCATGGTTAGACCCAATTTTGTAATGTATAAATAAGTAGCTAGGTGATGTAGAAAGTAGTTCAATCTATGTGATAGAGAGTTGTAAGTTCTTTGCGCATGCTATGTGAGAACTTGTAAGGCTAAGTGCAAGTGACTGTAAAAGACTGTGGAAGGGTTTGTGCTGTAACCTAGCTCGGGGAAGGAGGATCTGGCGAAGTGCGCATAGATCTCCTGTCCTATGCAGAGTAGGATTTTGTGGCTCTGTGCATGTAGAATATTGACATAAAGTAATAAATAATATGAAGAGTTGGTGGATGTAGCCCCAGGGTGGGGGTGAACCACGTATATCCTATGTTGTGAATGCTTTGTGCTTTATGGTTTCTCTCTTCTCTTATTTTATATGATTAAATGCTTAGTGCATTGTTATATGATGAATGAATCTAATATGATAGCTTAGTGCTGAATAATATGGATGAATGCTAGATCTGAATTATGTGGATGTTCTTGGTGCTTGAATATACTAGATCTGGTTTACTACTGCGATGCTCTGTAATTAGGGTTTTATCTGCAAAGTAGATACTAGTGTAATACTGATGAACTAGAATTGCTAAGTGTGATAATCACATATCTGTGTCCCATCTAAGGTTGCAGACACTGGAGACTTGCAACCACCCCTGCCTCTACCTCAGATGAGACTTCATCTACTTCGCAGGTGTTGCTGAAAGGGATGGTAATTAGGATTTTGTTGGTGTTCTCTTGAGCGTTGAACCATGGGTCTACCCCTGTGCCAATAGTGAATTTTAGTAGAAGTGAGGGATGAAGGAAGAAACATCAACATAGTTACATGGGGAGGATCTAAAATAGGAAAAAATGTAGTAAGACCAGAGCTAGAACAACACCAATGGGTGAAGAAAAATACTGAACCAAAGAAGTTTTTTGATGCGCAGAATAAAAAGGAGATATTCAAGCAAGCTAAACAAGACTTTATGAATCCAGACATTGAATTGACATCGACTGTGCAATATAATAAGGAAGTACTAGTGTATGAGATGCTTCCATCGTTGGATCACACTGAAGAAACACAACCACTGGGACAAGTAAGTACGATTAAGGGTTTTTTTCAATCCTATGTTAGACAAATGAATCATCCATATTCTGTTAAAGTATTACAAAATATGCTATAAATATGTAGCATAGAAGTAGAAGGAAATCTGGAACATAAAAAAGTTAATCATCTACATAAAATAAGGAGAACAAACAGGGAATTCAGACTGAATGCCAACATTGGATATTTCAACATGGGATATATTATACTAGATTTAGGATCCGAAGTAAATGTATTACCTAAGAAGACATGGAAATGTATGGGAGGATCCACATTAGGATATTCACCTATTCAGTTGAAACTATAAAATCAAAATAGAGTTCTACCAATTGGAAGACTAAAAGGAGTGACAATAGATCTAGATGGAGTATGAACTGAATCTGACTTCGAAGTAATCGAGATAGTGGATGGAACAACACCTTATCCGACATTTCTTGACTTGAATTGAGAATTTGATAACCAGGCCATAATCAACTTTAAGATGAGAAAGATGACATTTGAGTTAGGAGAATACAGAGTCATTGCACCATTGGACCCATTAGAAGGGGAAAGGTTTCTAGAACCTACTTGATTGGACCTAAAGGAAATTAACCAGTTGTACAAAACAACCGCGTGTGAGGAATATTATGTGAATCCAAATGCAGATGGGGTACTCAGTTGGAGAAGAATCACCTCATGTGCGTCATACTTAGATATAGGCTTAGAAAACTGCTAGCATAGGTTACACAAAGTCTCCACAAGAATATGCGCAAGAATAGACCGCACAATAAGATGGATATGTATGGAGATAAGGGAACCTGCCAGCTTCCATGGGGTGAATGCCTTAGAAGTATTCTTAACACGGTATGAAGATGAAGTGTTAGAGAATCATAGTCTCTTAGCCATGGATATAACACTCAAGGAAACACTTGCAATATGGTGGGGTGTGCACAAAGAAACATTTAAGGACTGGTACCAATGTAAGCGGTTACTGTGCATTAGGTTTGACGTAGAACAGGGGATAAACCAACTGTAGAAATATGAAAGATAAGGGGAACTAGCAGAACACTTGGATAAGTGTAGAATGCTATGGAAAATGACACCACCAGAGGACTGGCATCATCATTTTGTTCACACATTAGAAGGCATCCCAACAAACTGGTATACAGACCAGGAATTGCGCAGAAGAACTACAAACTGGAAAGTATTACAACAAAACTTTAAAGTCACTTTCTCATTTGAGCATGAGAACCCCAACATAGATGTACCACTTAAACAAATCAGAGGGGTGATATTCATTAAAGAACCGGAAGTTGAACTCACAACAAAAGAAAAACAACAAAACAAATAGATAGTAAAAGAACTACTGTCATGCTACCATGTGCAAGAAGAAGCACAAGATGAAGATGACCCACGCGATATTCAGATTGAGGAAGTTGAAGGTGAAAGAGAAGTGGAAGGTCCACCTATGGAATCAAAAGTATTTGTTGTGTTGATAAAGGTGAAGATAGTCAACATTGGGATCGTTGAGAATCCCAAAATGGCTAGCATTGGATACTAATGGGATGAGCAAACAATGGAAAGTATAACAGAGTTACTGCGCAAGTACAATGACCTGTTCCCAACAACGTTCAAAAAAATGAAAGGAATAGCAGGAAAGCTAGGATAAATGAAGATACCTCTCAGAGCTGAGGCAATATTGATCAGACAATGACCATACATGCTAAACCCTATATATAAGAAAAAAGTCAAAGCCGAAATCAATAGGATGTTGGAGGCTAGAATCATAGAACCTGTACAGGAATCTGAATGGGTGTTGGCAGCAGTGATATAATTACTATCGTTTATAAGTTGCCTACACAGGGTCTTTAAATTTTAGTTACCCTTCATGACCATTCTTACTAAACGACACTTGTCACTTGTCGCTTTTTACACATCTTCCTTTCGATTTTTGTTTTCATGACTGTAAGCATGAAAACTCACAGTTGGAATTGACATTTTGTTTCAATTTTTGATTAAAGGAAAACTGTTCATATGGTCTATTATCAAATTGTTGTATTTTTCTATAAACATGATTGTTTTCCTTGTTTATAACCCCTTGGTCCTAAGCATGCCTTGGTTACATAAGTGAGAGACCTCCACTCATTAATAATTGATTAATATTAATGGGGTTTTTGATTCATAAAACTTTTAATTATCCAATGTTTAATTGATACGTTTAATTTGTAATCAAGTCATAAACGTGCGTTCTATGGTTTTCAAGTGTTTGTATCCTTATACGTACCCATATGCCAAGGTGTCATATGAAGTACAACATGATATTACTGCTCTGTATGGTCTTGGGCTTCATGATTTCATTCCCACACATGGTGATTAATGCCTCTGCCTACCGGTTGAACTTTCATAGTATTATTTTGAGGAAACTCAGGGCTATGGCTCCATGCTTTTTTTATCAAACCTTACCTCCAAGTTCTATGTTGATTCCCTTCTATTCGCCATGGATCCAGTGGTAAGGATTGAGCCCAATGGTATCCAAACCTCGTTATCATATGATAATGCCAGGGACAATTTAGAAAGGAATGGTTGGCGTGTATTCATTGAAAAATTTAAGCGCCTCAATCTGAGAGTTGCCCAAGAGTTTGCATTGACTTTCGATGGTTGTAGAGAAAATATAGGTGACATGCATCTTGAGGTAACTGAAGAATTTTTAAGCCATGCTATGGGCTTACCAGCTGTTGGGAAAAATGGTTCAAGAACGAAAAGGTTGAAGAAGTCCCCTGGACTCTGTTGTTCACCTCATGGAAAATTACTAGTTGCAATCGACGTATGCCTGTCTCATCTTTGAAACCCAGGTGGCATGATCTTCTTGCTATTGTGAAACAATTCATTATGTGTGAAGGGAGATTTGGGTTAGTTTTTCTGTATCACCTGCGATTACTAATGAGTTGCATTGACTTCCCATTGAACATGCCCTACTTCCTCCTTAGAAGTCTGTACAAGATGGGAAAGCGGTTTAGGAGGCATAAGTCTAATTCTAGTTTATTCCATCATGGTTTAATCAAAATTATCATTGAGCATCAGTTGTAATTACACAACGATTGTTGGGATGCTTTTGTGTTACGAAATGGTTTTGGTGATAGTGAGTTGGGACAGGTTGATAAGCCTCTTATCATAGAAACCCTTGTGAAACCTACCACCTCTCCTCCACCGCTTCTTCCCTATGCTCCTACCCCTAATATTGAACTCTCGATTGACCTTGATGCTACTCAACCAAATACTCAACCGGATTCACAGCCAAAGAGTTTCACTAAAATTGATAAAAACCCCACAAGGAAGAAACTAAAGGGAAGTTCTAATTTTAATTATAATAATATAAGGGCCGGTCATTTGATTTCACGATGTGCTAGAAACAAATCCAAACCCTATGCAGACACAAAAAACACAATTGAGGTAAGTGAAGACTCGGATTCGAAAATTGAAAGGTTCTTGGCCGAAGAGTATCCATTGTCATATGGACTTTTCCCTGACATACCCTATGATTA
>JASDQU010220557.1:0-17875 GCA_032191745.1 Picea mariana
TTCAAAATATTTGTCACACTACCAACCTTCCTAACCTCTTAACTCAACAAAAGTATGGTGATCTTGGAAAGATTCTCTTAATGCTTTTCGAGCATATAAACAAAATTCTAAAGAATCGCAAGTAATCACTTACCCTCTTAAGGTCTGATAGACCGATTCGGTCTTAGTGGACATTAATCATCATCATCATCATCATTGTTTGATAAATCCATAATTAAAATGGATCTATACTGGTTAATATTAACACTAGGTGCCTTGTATCCTGGGAAAATGGCCAACTCATTAATTAATATAATAATTATGAATATGTTTCTCAAACTTGATTAATATAAACTCTCATGTGCCTTGTATCAAACAAAAATGGCCATTTCAGACCTTGGGGTTGCCCTGATTCTTGATGCATGTGTCTTTAATAGCATCCCATCAAGACCAGATAGTGTGTCCAACAACTTCACACAATTTAATGCATTATTTATTCCCTTTTAGCGATCCCATGACTCTCGTTCAATATACTTTTTATCGTTTCCATCTAGACCGAATAGAAACTCGAGTGACTTCTTGTTCAACGAGTTTTGTCTTTCTCATTCACTGATCCCTGTCAAGATCGGATACAGTCTCCACACAACTTTGGTAACAATCCAAGAAACAACCAAAAATAACATCATATGTGAAAGTTGGGATCCTTGAGGCTCACATTCCTTTTGTCACCTTGTCTCCTAGGATTAGGGTTTTGGATCTTAGGGTTTTATATTTTATGTATAAAGGTAGCTTCAATATCTTGTAGTGGTTTTTTGCAAATGAGTGTAGCCAACACATCTACTTTCACAGATAAGATACCACGATTTTAGCCAATTGGTACTACTTTGCAATATATTGCAAAGTATTCACTATTTCATTTATTAATAGGGTTTGGGTTTCACTATGTTATTGTTCTGTCTATAATATCTTTGTTATTTTTTCTATATTATTGTCTTCGTTTCATTCTCAATGTAATTCAAATCAAACAATGTCTTGTTTCCTCAAACCAGGTCCATATCCAAATGTTATGCCCCTAACAAGGTAACATCCCAATTATTCCTTGCATGCCATCTGTTGAAGAAAAAGGAATTGTTGTCCTAATACTAACATTTCTGAATCTTGTTAGGCTAAGACACGATAGTCGATATTGTTACCCAATGTTTATATCCCTTTTGCAAAATTATCAATTAACCTTCAAGAAATATGCTCTTGAGACCAATGTTGTCTTTTATGTTGATTTATGAAAAAAAAATATTTCTATCAGAAATATAAATAGTTTGATGAACAGTCATGAAAAATAAAATTCTAAAATAAGATCACACAAGTAATCCAAAATGAGACCTCAAAACCATCAAGTGATTTTATCCATTCAGTTCGGGAACACTACCAAATACATTCTTTCATACCTAGAATGGGTAAGGACCAGGAAAATACTTAGAAGTCAAAGGTTAGATCATCACAAAGACGACTGGTGCCTCCCAAGTAAAACCAATACTGAAAAATAAATGGATCAACAAACCACAATTTTCCACTGCCTTGACTTTGCACAAAATTCCTAATTAGCACTGAAAATCAATTTAGAAATCCAATAAGAATTTACAGACTATTAGAAACATATGATCAACCTTATAAGCATGTCAATAATCGATGCTTCTTGGTCCTCCTTGTTACCACCTTCAGTAAGACCCTGCTATCAACAATAAGTATATAGCCTTTAAGGATTTCAGAAATGAATAAAGTAGTAATGCAATCTCATTCTAGAGCAAGAGCAAACCTTATCAAAAATTTTCTCTCCATCTCCTCTTCTTTACTTGTCCCTTCAATTCTTCTTTTATCCTTCCAAAAATAGTTTGAGTAGTTCAACTACTTTTAGTTAAGTTAGTTAACTAATTTTAGTTAAGTAGGGACAACTCATAATTAAATATTAATAATAAATGATAAGGGTATAATAAATATTAACTAATACGTGGGGACCCCCTAACAACTCTATGTTTAATTTTCAACATATCCCCTTGTTCCTCCATCAAATAATTATGCATCAAAATCATTAAATATCATTAAAACATCAACATAACATATATCCCAATCAACTCGCATGAAATATTTCAAAACACACTTGTGATTCCCAAATATCAAAAGATATACATTTATATCTCAAATAAATATGCCAATTGTTGTACAGACTAAGTTGCCTAGTCAAAACAAGACTATCATCAAGTTGTCCAAAAATATTGTTGTAAAATATCCAAAAATAGTGAGTCACAAATATGTCCAAAACACATTGTTGTCCAAAAATAACAAGTCTTGTCCCAAAATAAATTATATCCAATAGTGGAATAATCATAAAACAACATTATAAAATCAGAAGTCATATTTCTTATGTGAGGCAATTTGCCTCTGTCTTCTTTCCTAGGATTTTTTTAGTTTTATGACTTCTAAATCTTCATCAACAAGTGTTTTACTTCTTGTTGCTAATGCTTCTGGATGCATATCCCCAAAATAAATATGTCTATCCTCAATCTTTGGGTGTTGGGAATGTGAAGTGACTGAATGTGAGGATGTTACAAATCGATCAGAGTTGTGAGGATGGGGAAGTTGTTTTCCTTTACTAGGCTCTGGTTCTTGGATTTGAGACTTTAGCTTTTCCAGTGGCTTAGTTGAATGGGCATGTGTGGCTTCTGATGTAATGTGCATGGAAGATCGCTTGAGTGGAGGAGGAGTTAATGGAAATGAAGTTGCTGGCCATCCTAGAACTTGATTTTGAGGGGGATTAACAACATCCTTCCAACCATCATTGGATGGAATCTTGGGAGGTAGGGACACATGTGGATGGACAAGTATACCAAAGATGATATGATGAGGTTTAAAGGGTGTTCTTTTTGGTGGAGGTTGGGTTTGAAAGGATCCTTGTCCTGCTAGGTTTAAGAAACCTATCTGTAAGAGCTGGTTGAACTCTTCAGAGTCTATCAAACATAGTGACCAAACAAAGTTTATAAAACATAGTGACCATGGATTATATATTTTCAAAATATGTCTTTGATAAAAAAATGTATTGACTAAAATTTGCCTCTGTTGTCATATATCAATATCAAAATGATGAAGAAATTTTTTAATTCCATACAACAAGGGGGAAACAAATGACCTTTTAAAATGATATATGGAATCATGAATCAATGAATGACTTATGTAAAGTGGTAATATGAAGGGGTTTTTTCCTATGTGTACAAAACAAAATATTATAATTCTCAAACAATTAGTCCCATTTTATTCCAATACCCATAACTTCATTTTGTTCAACAACCACCAGAATTTATATAAGTAAGCTTAAAACAAAACATATGCCAAATAAAGTTTATGTTCCCTTCTTACAACAATATCGGCCGAGTCAAATCTAACCCTATTTGAATAACTTTCCACTTTCCTTTCAACGTAATATACAAACCACAATCCATCAAGATCTCTTTTAAACACTCAGTTAGTACATCATGGATATAATTTATGCCACGACCATATAAATTTGAACAACAAGGGTTTGCAATTCATTTAATTACCCCTTTATCATTGTAAGCTTAACATAACGCCAATTGAGTGTTGAGACTATCGACTTGAAGGGTTACAAAAATCTATTACAAATTCGGTTGTTTCTTGGAGACGACTGCAAAACCCTAGGGTTTAGCAAAATATTATAACCCAAAAGTTCTCGGCTTGTGCGAGATCAACCAAAACCATGAGCCGGTGATGGAAAATGAGGGTTTAAAATTGGATAAAGAACACTCTTTTATTTGAAGAATAAATTAACCATGGACAAGGACTAGCATTTTTGTTGTGAAATAAATGCAGAGGTGTCGAACAGACAAAGAAACAAAACCTAGATCAGTCAGGCTTCAGACAGGGGTGTCTGCATATCATACAAGACTATGAAGTAATACGACCAGAGGACACACCATCTCTAAGAAAAAGTGTTTGTGGTAGGGTTTGCAACAAATCAAATGCGAAGAATTTTTTTTAAGGAAACATTTTGTAATGTATGGTCAACTAAAACTAGTGAAAGTAGTTCACAACAATAGTCTAGAACTGATAAACTATAGTGAAAAATATACACAGAGGTAAAACCCTAGAGGTTAAGTCTTGAAGCATAGCGAGAAGAAATGAGTTTTTATAGTATCTCTGTGTTTATGATACACAGAATTATTGAAATCGACAGAGGGAAGTATACAACATAATTAGTCCATGAAAAAACGACATGCTCATTCACATATCAAACAGAGCCTTTTTCCAAATTATTATTGCAAATAAAAACATGAATTTGATGGGTACAAGCTAAGGTTACATACCTTCTTTAAGCGCTTGTTTTACTTTTGAAAAAGATGAGTTATCATGCTAGCAACAACCACATCTAAATCTTGGACTGCTTTATTGTTCCAGAGCTCCAAACCCAAATGAACAAAATGAAATGCCAGAACGTTCGAGGGTGAAAAACCCAATGAAATGTCTATGTCCCACGCATTGAATGCATGGGACCTCACGTTCTACAAAAATTACTAACATATTAACTCTTGATCTGAATCATACTTCCACTAATATCAACAAGCCAACCATATGCCCAATAACCATGCCAGGTATTCCAATTATGACGTGCCCCATAACCATGTCACCACACCATAAATTAATATTAATTCAAATAACGACTGAAATTTACCAAAATTTGTCCCACATTCATTGCCATAAAATAACGCGACAAGTATATAAAAAACAATCTAAATGATAGAAGCAAGGTAAAAAATATGGTAAGTGTCATACGATATCACCACTGATTTATACCATATTCACTATGTTCAAGAACTTCATACCTTTTAACTTCAACACGCCACCCTCAACCATATAACCAAACAATTATCATAATGTTTTACGTTTGGATAGTATCAAATTTTTAATACATGTGATGAACTACATACTATGCACAATATTTGCACAATGAAGCCTTTTTTTTTAAATGTGCCATTTAACCAACCAGAGACTAGACTCATGACAAATGTGTTGTTGAGACATATCAACTGTAAACAAAAGAACCTTGAGTTGCTCCATAATTTTTTGTGACCTCCTCTTATCATTTATGAATGGACTGTAGGTAGGATGAAATATTTCCTGAAGTTTTATGAGTATAACCATTCATAATCATATCGGAGAAGAAAAAATAACACTGCAAACTGTAGGTGAGATTGATCTTTGTACTGCAAATGAAATATGATCATGACATATGCTCATGGAATCACATTATCATATGGACAATACTCAATCCAAGGGGATATATGAAAGTAAATGACCTTTCTTTCTTCCTAGGGTGGCCCACCTATAGTTATATATTTATATATCAGATAAATAGATAAAATTTTAAATTGTTCTCTACAACCATCTACAGGTTGGTGACTAGTTGGCGAATTTATGAGTTAGCATCTAGCAACTCCACAGGGTAGGAAATTAAATTGGCTAGAACTGAGAATATCTAGTTTTGCTTGTATCAAAAGCTATCAAATTTCTCTGATATACTCTTGTAACAAAACTATATGGAGGGAATAACAAGAAAGAAGAAATGGGAATAGATTAGTACTTCATGTATTAACAAAACTTTGTAGGTATGGCAACTACTACATAAGTAGCACTATGGACCCTATAATATCATATGTTTCATTCTACCCTTATATATTTCAAACGATTAATAAAATGTGTAGTTGACATGACAAGGAAAATGACCTTTAAAAATGATTCAAACAAAATGTCAAGAAAATGAAATATGGAACTGAAAAAGTTGAAAGAAAGTCAATCGTACAAACATAAAATAAATGAAGAAAAATATATACAATAAGCATGAAAATTTGGTCAATCAAATCAATCTGGCTCAACATAATGCTTCAAATGTGAGCCATTCATTTTGAAGGAAAACAATTGATCTTCCATGTCCTTTAGTAACTATGAGTTATTACCTATGACAAAGGAAATTTTATATGGACCTAGCCAAAGATTCTAAAATTTAGATTGTTTCCCTTTTTTAGCGTGAGAAGCATCCCAAAGTAATACTTTGTCATCAACCTTAAAAACAATAGATTTATCCTTTTTACCAAAATATTTTTTAACTGTTTGTTTCCTTTTTCTCATATTTTCTAAAGCATGTTTTCTTTGTTCTTATAAAGCAAGTAGAGCAATTATTCTCTGAGAAATATCTATTGAATTTAATTTGTTAGTCTGTAATGTTAATCGGAGAGAGGTAAGTTCAAGTTCTACAAGCATAATTGCTTTCTGGCCGTATAAAAGTTGGAATGGGGTATGGCCAGTGCTAGACTTGGTAGTGGTCTGATCTACCCAAAGGGCATATGTGAGTAGTGTGTGTCACTAATGAGGTTTATCATCTATAATCCTCTTCAAAATTTTGATCAAATTCTTATTAGTGGACTCAACCTACCCATTTCCCTGGGGATAATAGGTGGATGAAGTAAAATGTTTCACACCAAATTTGCTAAGAAACTAAATGAACTTTGCAGAAAAGAAAGTTGGCCCATTACTTGAAATAATTTCAAGAGGAAGACCAAAACGAGAGAAAATGTTTGATTCCAAGCGGGAAAATACATGTTCATCTTTTGCATGCTTAAATGGTACAACTTCAACCCACTTGGTGAAGTAATATGTAGCTGTAAGTACGAAAATATGCCCTCCAGGAAGGATTTATGGGACCAATGAAATATTAAACCCATTTAGCAAATGGAAAATCAGGAAGAACAAGTTGTAATGGAATGGCACACAATTGTCCTCTACCAACAAGTTTTTGACACTTATCACAAGCCCTTGTAAATTTAAAAGAATCTCTAAAAATATAAGGCCAATAATACCATGTTCTCAGGATTTTGAAGGTAGTGGATTTTGCTGCAAATGACCATCGATATGAATGTTAAAACCTGTTGATCCATAAATTTCTTCCAATTTTTTTTGAGTTGTTGTATCATCTATACAATGTAACAATAACCCATCAGCAGACCTGCAAAAAAGAGAATTTCCTAAAATAAGATATTTAAAGGCTTCATGGCATAGCCTCCTGCATTTATGAGATCCCAAGTAATCAAGATACTTTTGATATTGTAAATAATAGACAAGATCCTTGTACCGGGGATGTTCAACAAGATCAATATTTTGATTTTCAATATAGAACAGTGCTAATAATGCATTTTCATCACTTTCAGAACAATCACTTGGTTCATGATGTTGAGCCAAGTGAAGTGTTAAGTCATGTCCCTTAATCATTTTTATGTTGTAATTGTTAAATCATGTTCTTGAATTTTTGCAAGCTAAAGAGAAAGTTTACCTGAAAGATGAGTTTGTGAAAGTAAGAACTTGACAACAGACAAAGGGACTTTTACTTGTGTGTGCTTTCCAAGAATAAAATGGGGAATTTTTTTTATGGTCTTAACAAGAGAAAAAGTATGCTTTTCAATAAAAGAATATTTGATTTCATCATTGGATAGACTCTTTCTCATGTAAGCTATAGGTTGTTCGTTATTTTTATCATAATTTTTCAGAAGAATAGCAGGAATTGTTTCTTCTGTTGATTTGGTATAGATAATGAAGTCTTTGTCAAAATCTGGTTTCACCAAGGCCAGTGCGGAAATTATTATTATTTTAATTCCTTTGAAGGCCATTTCAACATCCTTTGTCCAAGAAAAATATTTGTCATGTTTCAACATGTTATGAATAGGCTTAACCATTACAGTGAAATTAGGAACAAATCTTCTAACGAAATTAATTCTGCCCATAAAAGATTGTATTTCCTTTTTAGATGTAGGGGCTGGAAGATTCAAGATTGTGGTAACCCTCTCAGGATCGATGTTGATCCCTGAATCTGAAACAATGTGACCAAGAAGCTTACCCTGAGTGACACCAAAAATAGATTTTGAAGGATTTAAAGATATGCCAAATTTTCTGCATCTTAAAAAGACCTTTTTAAGATGATCAAAATGATCTGATTGGGTTTTACAATACACAGTTAAGTCATAAAGATAGATCTGAATTATCTTGTAGATAATATCATCGAACGTTATTTGCATAGCTCTCTGAAAAGTGGCATCTGTGTTAGATAAGCCAAAATGCATTCGTTCATAGGCAAAGGTGCCCCACCAAGTTGTGATTGTGGTTTTATACTTGTTTTTCCTTTTAAATCTAATTTGATTATAACCAGAAAAACCATCGAGTAAGGACATCAATTTTTATCCAAAAACTTGCTACAAAATAATTTCCATATTAGGAAGAGGAAATTTATCCTTCACACTAGCTCTATTTAGCACACGAAAATCGACGCATAACCTAATCTCACATGTATTTTTATGTATGGGGACTAGATTGGACATCCACTCAAAATATTTAATTGGAAAGATTATGTGAGCATTTATTAACTTTTCCACTTCTTTTCTAATTGTAGCTTCAAGTGCAGGATTAATGGGTCTTTATTTTTGCCTAATAGGTTTAGCTCCTTCCTTAATCAGAATAGCATGTTGCAGGGAAAATTTTAAGAACCCCCCCTAAATTTATATGTATAATAAATGGGTGAATCCCCATGACACATGGGAGAGTGTGAAGGATATTTTATCAATAAAATAATATGCATATATAATTTTTCGGTGAATCTTTCACCAAATTATATAATCTTGTAAAATTTGGGTGAATCTTTCACGGAATTATAAAATCTTGTGAAATTGTGGGAACTTTTCACATAATTATAAAACCTTTTAAAAGTCTTGGCGAATCTTTTAAAAGTCTATTAATTTAAATAAATTCAAATCAATGTTCGATCTTGGGAGTGTTCCAAGAAAATATGGTACAAAACAGAGTACTTATGTCACATGTGCTCACCTACACAATGTAGTCAACAAGACATTTTGGAGACTAAGTATATATGCCAAGCACTAAAAATATCTATGTTTATATCACTAAATATATACGTCTCTTATCTTTCCTTGTGCTTTCCCTCTATGCAATTGACCAGATCCACAATGTTCTAGGCTTGTTTATAGTATTTAGTTGAGAAGCCATAAAGGCTTAGAGAATTGTCAAGAATCAAGATTCATGTCCCACATAACTTTGTTAACCTACTCAAGTGAGACATTGTATGATTGTTGGGTGCTAAAATTGCCCCTTTTACCTCATCATTTCAATGTCATTTTCATCTCATTCTCTTTTATTAATTCATTTACATTTCCTATGAGAACCTCAATCCTGAAGCAGGTACATTTCATTATTGATTCAACATTGTGTTATGTTAAAAATTAATTCATACTTTAATTGTAAACTAGGATGATGTTTCCTTAGTCCTAATTTGGGTAATTACATAGTCATACCTGTAAACCACAGAGATGTACACATATGAAAATATGTTGGTGCTGAAACACTTGGCTCATGATGAAACACACTCCATGCACGAACAAGACTATGTAGAATTAATAAGAATGAATGCAGATATGTTGGTGCTGAAACATCATGCTGAAACACCTAGCTAAAACATGCTGCATGCATAAACAAGACTATGCAGAATTAATAAGAATGTTCAATGAATGCAGATATGCTGGTGCTAAAACACCATGCTGAAACATTGTGCTGAAACATGCATGAAGAAGACTATGTTAATATACTCAAGTGAGACATTGTTGGGTGCTAAAATTGCCCCTTTTTCCTTATCATTTCCATGCCATTTTCATCTCATTATCTTGTATTAATTCATCCATATTATTTACATTTCCTATGAGAACATCAATCCTAGAGAAAGTACAATTGATTATTCATTCAACATTGTGTTATGTTAAAACTTAATTCATAGTTAACTTGTAAACTAGGATGATGTTTCCTTAGTCCTAATTTGGGTAATTACAAAGTCATACATGTAAAACATGGAGATGTACACATATGCAAATATGTTGGTGCTCAAAAACCATGCTGAAACACGTTGCATGCACAAAGAAGACCATGTAAAATTAATAAGAAGGAATGCATATATGTTGGTGCTGAAACATCGTGCTAAAACACGCACGGAGAAGACTATGGGCCATGGCCCCATCGATTCCATCACATCCAGCTGGAAAAGTTACTCCACCATTTTCATCTATGGCCATCAGTAATAAGTATCTATTAATGGAAGATACTGATAAGTTGAATGCAATTGCCACCTCATATTTTGCTTGTTGTCGGTCAATTCCCGCATGTATGTGTCTGTGGTTTACAACCTACATGTATGACTGGTCACTGTGACATGTGTTTGACATGATACTGTGAAATAATGACTGTTCCAAGCCCTTCCACATCAACAAAAGACGACCAATACCGTCAGTTCAAGTTGGGGGGTATCCCATCATCCCTGAATAAATTAACCAACTGCTACCATAAATGCTCAATTAGCATGGTTGTCAGGTTGATTTTTCCCACGAAATTTGAATCACCACCACCTTTCCAAAAATACCAACAAATATCCTTCCATTGTTCATGCGCGCTCATGCATGTTGAAGCTCCTGGGTTTGTGTTGGGAATTTTGAACCTGAAACTCCTTTGTAATATTGTAACAGCTAATTACACAGAAGAACGTTCATTATGGGAGGATTTTGAGTCTGTCATGAACCAGTAACCCTTGACGCCCTGCTTCGGCTCCCAGAAGTCTACAGAATATTTGAAGATGTAGGGTGGGTAGCATATTTCGAGTGGTTGGACAAGTTAGACAGTAATATTTCTCTAGAATTCGCCCATAATTTAACAGGAACCCATTCACATGTTAGAGGTTTGGAGATTAGTGTAACAAAGGTGGTTATATCCTTTGTTACGGGGCTTCCCAACACTGGCAGAAAATGGTTTGGACAAAGGACAACTATTCCTAATGCAAAGACCAATTTCTTGGAGGAAGGAGAGCAAGTGTATCCTAGAGGACGTGGCACAACAATATATTCTTTACCTCAACCTTGGGACCAGGTTGCTATTTTCTTGAAGAAATATATTACATGTGAAGGTAGGTACAAGATTTTTTACACATATGATTTTGTTCTATTGTCACACCTTCGTCATGGATCATTGATAAATATGTCTTATTATCTGTTAGAATCTTTGCATAATATGGAACATTATGTAAAACAATCACGTTTTCCACAAGGTTCTGTCACACACCATTGTCTAATAAAATTAATAGTGTTGAGAGCCTTGGAACTACAAAACTAGACATGGGCTCAATTCATTGCCAGGGGAGCAGTATGATTTGATGAAAATGATGGAAATGAATCAGAAGAGGAGGAAGGAAGTAGTGACAAGAGTATTTCAGACAGGGAAAGAGAGGAAAGAGAAGGAATTAATGAAGAGTCGGAACAAGATAATGTTGTTGGAGAACTAGGAAAGAGAAGTGGTGATGTAGAAATGAGGGATAACCCTGGAGTTGTGATTTCAGAAGATGTACATATGGAAGATCTTGGAGTGCGGATGGAGGAATATCTGCACCAAAACCTTGAAAAATCACCTACCATTATAGTAGAGGAAAATGAGCAGTTGATAGAGGAGAATCAACCAACACAACACGAAGGAGTGGATACAGAAAAAGAACTGAGAGTAGAGAACCCATGGAAAAAATGAGGGAAGGATCATATACAGAGATGCCTTCTGGAGGTACAGTGAAGGAATTAAGTGTGGAGAGGTCATCATCACCTGAAAGGGAAGAAACTCCACCAGAATAGATTCGGGAGGTTGAAATAGTGATTCCAAGCGAGAATGTAATTGAGTTACAGGAAGAATAATATGCTTTGCATGATGATTATTCCCATGTTTCCCCTGATTATGAAGTTGAAATTGTATCAGAGAAACCTCCCCAAATAGTTCCAAATATGTTAAGGATGAATAGGCCATTTCCAGTGTTTCCATTAACTTTCCCAAGTACAAGGAGAAGGACCAGGGTTGTTGTCGCAGTAGAAGCAGCTAAACTAAAAATGGCAGAAATTGAAATTCCTGTGTTGCGTCCTCTTCCACACACTGTTACACAAGAGACATTGGGTGATGAAAAACAACAAGAAGCTATCATTGTAACACAAGAACCAATTGACAACCTAAGACCAAATCAAAGAGCTTCTGAAACACAAGAACTTGTTGTTGAAAGAGGTAAAATTTAGATTCATTCCCTTTTTTTTTAGAATGATCAATTGAAAAGAGAAGTTCAGATTATTATGGGGGAATTGGAAATGATAAAAGTAGAAAAGGGAGCCCAAAGGCCTCTGCCTCATGATGTGGATTTATTAGTGCAAGTAGCCCATCTTTTAGGAGGACATATTGTGCCATCAGAGAAGGATGAAACACATGAAACATTTAAGGAATATTTATGTCCCGAGTGTGGGGATATTTATAGATTGGTTGGTTATGAGGTGACCCTTCTTGAGCCCTTAGATTTGGGAATAATCATAAGACAGGAAGAGCTAGTTGAGGCAACCCAAAGAAACAAAGCCACTGCCACACAAGAACCAATGGCTAAGGAAGAAGAAAAACAGATTGTTGAAACACCTGAGAATGACATTGTAACACAAGAACTAGTGGTACTTGATTTAAATATGAAGTCTAATAAGGATATACAAGAATTTTTCACTGTAACACAAGAACCGGTGATGGTTAAGACTATTAAACTAGCCTAGCCTGAGAGTACCACTCCTACACAAGAACCAACAGTACCTAATTTAAATCAACAATCTGAAGAGGCCACGAAAGAAGCAATTGTCACACAAGAACTAGTAGTTGAGGAAGAGGAATTACCACATCCAGATAAAGTCATTGTTACACAAGAACCAGTGACACAAGCTTAAATTCCTCTAGAAACCAATGATTAGGATGAACAAGAAGTTGACCATCATGACACGAAAGATAATAATATATTTTTGTTGGCAGAGATTGATAAATGGAAGCAACATGTTTCCATGTTTGGAGAAGGAATGATTCATGTGCCAGCCACAGAAAGGAAATACATGACCTTAAGGAGAAATACACTAAATTTTTGACGTCTCAGAAATTTAAATGGGAATAAATGAAGAAGGAATTGGGAGAGTTGAAGAAGTTACAAGCTAACGACAGATTCTGCAACAGGATAAAAATCAAATGTATTTGTTAGAAGAAGAGTTGTTGAGTTGTAGAAGCCCTTCTCCCTCATACACGGTCTTCCTTCATGAATGATTAACTCTTTTTAAGCTTAAAGCTATTAAGGAAGGAAGGCCTTATAAAATTATTAGTGCCTCTGAGTTCTTAGAAACTTTCTCCGAGAGTGATTTCTCAAATCAACATTTCTTGTGTGAACTTTATTTGCATGAACAAGCCTGCCTGTTGGATATAAAATTTAATCATGTTCCCTATGTAGGAGATGTGCAGTTGAGAGCCTTCACTTATTTTGTGAACAATTAGGAAAAATGGTGGAATGCCTTCCACACAATCCAGAAGAATGAAGGAGAAGCAACATTATGGATTAGGGGTGAACCATGTACTCCTGTTACTATTTTTAATATACATCGACATCTACTCTCTTCATATTATAGTACTAGAAAAGTGGCAAACCTTCAAAGGTTTGTCATAGATTCTTGTGTTAAAACAATTAATGATCAAAAACTGTTTTCACTAGAAGGTAACATATTTAGATGTGAAGCATCCTCTCTGGCCTTGAGGACCAAGGATCCCTACAGTCATGACAATTTTACCTATGCTTTGTCTTGGGTTCCTAGATGTATTGAGTGCATTCATACTTGTGGTCCACAATGGTTGGGGTCTAAATTTCATTTCCCTCTTATTTGGCTTCCAACAAAGAAGTATCAACATAAGTACAAATTGACTAAGAAGGTTGAAAGGGAATGTTGGGAAGAAGTGATTTATTCTAGGGGCTACAGGAATTTAGAAGATAATGCTGCATCATCCTACAATATTTCTAATTTGGATTGGAAAAGTTCATTCCCCGACTCAGACTCTGATTCTGAGTGAGTGAACTTTGAAATTGGATGGGGACATGAAATGGTGTCATTGGGGAGAGATGTTGGGTGCTAAAATTTCCCCTTTTTCCTTATCATTTCTCATTCTCTTGTATTAATTCATCCTTGGACCCTATTGTTTACATTTTCTATGAGAACATCAATCCTGGTCCCTAGAGAAGGTACGATTCATAATTCATTATTCATTGATGATTGTGTTATGTTAATTCATAAAGTACTTGTAAACTAGGATGATTCTTCCTAATTTGGGTAATTACTGATGAATTAATAAGAATGAATGCAGATATGATGCCAGCTGGACCACTGGTGTTGAAACACCTGGCTGAAACATGTACGAAGAGGACTATGGCACCACTGATTAACTCTCCTCGTGGATCTAGCATATCCATCTAGAAGAGGGTGATCTTATGGAGACTGAAATTAGGACAACTTATCTAGGGAATCATGCAACTTGCCACGTCATTGGATAAAAATTGGAGCATCAATTTCTAAGTTTCTAATTCTTGTTATTGTAATCTTAACAGTCTCTATTTTAAGAAGTTATGAACATATTGAGAATTGAAATATTCTCAAGACTGTTAGAACTATTGGTAGTTTCATTCTATTATGAGAACAGGGCATGGTTTAAAAGATGTACAAAGTGTTTACGCTAGGGAGCTAGTCCTTGTTTTTCCATTGAGCACTAGAGAATTAACATTGTATCTAGCAATTTAATCTCTTAATAAGAAGTGAAAATGTTCAGCTGAATTTCTGTTAGTGATTAATTCCTTTTAGTTTTTTTAAAGGCATCTCTGTTTGGAGCAAGGGCCCACCTCCACACAGAGCTCGCCTCAATCGATTGTTAGTTTTCTCTTCATGTGCATGTCACATGATAAATCAAAAAATTAATCTTTGTCTGTAATATGTATGATTAATGTTGTTGAAGAAGTAATTATTTTTGGATTGATGTTGCTGAATAGATTGCAATTGTTGTTGTAACAGTTTGTTATCTTGAAAGTGTAATATTTCCTGAATGGTCCAGTTATTCATTGTCACTTGATGATTAGTATTGTTGTTACATCTCAACCATCTCACCAAATGATATCATAAATTAAGTTCTCTATTTTTTATTGTTGAGCCAGATCTAGATGGATGTGTGATTATGGATTTATGATTTAATGAAGTTACTATTTCTTTGAAGTGCAAATTTTATTTATGAAATCATAGAGTAGATATTTTGAGAGTATTTAACTTCTTGCAAAAGTAATATAGATATTTTAATTCATTTCATTTGAGTGGTTTCTTTTCTACAAGGAGTGGTTTAGTGGTCAAGGACTAATTCAACAGTTAGATTTAGAATTGTTCAGTGAGAAGGAAATCTATAACAGTCTCAACAATGATCAAAGTTTGAGTAGGTATTGATTAGCTTGGGTTAGTATATGAATTAGTGTCAGAACGAAATCTATAACAGTCTCAACATATGAATTAGTGTCAAAAGACTCAATGTTTATGCATAGACTGTGCTTGATTGCCTTTGAAATAACCAGACTAGATTACAAATCATTTCAATGATTCATAATTTTTTTTATTGAGAGGTTACATGTAAAGTTTTTTTATTCATGACATTAAAATTATAAATGCATTAGATGAATGTTGGTCTCATTGGAAATAGATATCCTATGATGACTGCGTAGGAATCTAGTAGGTCAGTACATAGACCATTTTTCTCTTTTCTTAACAACTCATGGCTCATTCCTTTTATGAATACCAACATGTCTTCTCAAAGAAAATATAAATAAACATAATATATTCTAAATAAACCAATCAAGCTACTACAAATGGCTCAAGCTTCAGTCAATCATCAAATGAGAACTAGAAGCATTCAAGGGACTAATACAATCTTTAATCAAAATAAAACCAAACTTCCAAAGTTGAAAAAATGGTCCAAATGAAAACAACAAACACACCATTAAAATTTTCCAAGATATCAAAGTTACAAATGCAAGAAGTTTCATGCACTTGAGTCTTGAATGAGCCCATTCTTTCTTAGTGAAAGTCTTGTTAATTAGTTATTTAGCCTTTAATACTAGGACACTATCTATGTGAAGAGATAGGTCTCAACTTCATCAAATGCTAGCTTCATTTCCTATCACATATAGGAAAAAGAGAATGTCTTAGTTAACTATCAAACCATCAAACTTAAAATAGATTGGATCAAATAAATGTAGCTTCAATGTTACACTATTTAATACAAAATATAGAACCTATTTTCACCTTAAATGCAATCTCAAATTTACAGATGGTAATCTTGCTCCCATAAAGAAATACCTTTTTCCAATGTACTCCAAAAATAGAGGAACAATTAAATTAATAAACTAACAAGAATCACATCACATGTGCCATTCCATTCATTATTTCTACAACTCCAATCATCAATGGAACATGTAAGTCAAAATAAGAGTCCCCTCATGTATATTGGTTTAGATAGCATCTTGGGGTCTATTAATATCCTAGTTCACATCAAAATGCCGACCCTCATTTTCTATATTATGAACAAGAAACTTTGTAGACAAACTATTATTATGAGCCTCCAAAATATTATCTTCCATATCAAGTTCATTAGAGTACTTTGTTGTGTTGTATTATCCCCTTCTATCACAATCTGATCGCCAAAGAGCTAGTGCTCTATCGAATGGAAAATTATTTATATCATACTTTGTTACATATAATATTAAACATATATCCATATGTTTATCAAGATTGTTCCTCAACTTTGACTTCAATAATGATAGTGCACTAAACATTCTCTCATCCTCCACCGATCCCAAAATCATGGTTTGACATAAATCTGCTAATTTGAAATATTCTGACATGTTTTCTTCTAGGTATTGACTTTCACCTAATTTAGTCCATAATCTTGTTATTGCACCATGTTCTATAGGTTTCTCCAAACAACAATATTGAGATAACATTGTTTTACCAAAGAGATTGGCTTGTTGATACAACTTTGATGAATCTAATATACCTTCAATCTCTTCTCCTAGTACATTGCGATTCTTGCCAAATTGGTGCACTAAAATTTTTAATTTGCTAAAAAGTCAACTCTTTTAGCCTCTCTATTGTGTTCAAGGTTCCAATATTGAGGGTATACCCCAGACATGGCCTCAAATAATTCATCTCGAGGAAATCGTTACCTTAGCTCTGATGCTAGTGATTTTTCAATTTCTATCAAGTTGTGCTTCACTCAAACCACAACATTGTTGAAGTGGTCTCTTGACACATTGCACTCTTTGTTGGATTACTGAGAGGGGGGGTGAATCAGTAATAGTGTAATTATAATAATTTTTCTTCAAATGTTATATCAATGTAGAATCATTATCCAATAATGAGCAGTAAGAAATAAATAATCACACACATACACAGTACACCAGTGTTTTATGTGGAAACCCAAATCGAGAGAAAACCATAGAATGTTTTTTCTTATATGTCTTGAAGAATTACATTCACTGGAAGCACCAAATTCTTATATTGTTTTCTAGCTGCAATTGGAAGGAGGCTCCAACCCCCTAGTTTCTCAGGCTATAAACCGAGGGAAGCTCCAACTCCCAAATTCTCTGGCTACAACCAGAAGGAGGCTACAACCCCCAATGTTCTCTGGATACAACTGGAAGGTGGCTACAACCACCTGTCCTTGCCCTGTCCTGCCACCCTGAAGTAGAAGTAGAATCATGGAACCACTGTCACACTATCACTGTGAGATATACCATTGTAAACCTGTACCAATAAATATGAACCATGCATGAACCATGCATCAACCTGTACCTCAACCTGTAATCAACCTGTACCATAAACAAGTGCATCCAACC
>JASDQU010220558.1:0-17877 GCA_032191745.1 Picea mariana
GATAAAATTTTTATTTTTGAACCTTCATAAAGAGGTTGACGTGACTTCTCGAGTAGAGGATCAACATCATGACTATCATCTTGGTTGTCCTCATCCATTGGAGCAAACATGTCTTGGATCAATCTATGTATCTCAGCTTCCTGATTTGAATCACTAACATTATCTCCATCCATATCATCATTAATAACTTGATCAACAGCTTCAATATTTTGATCTCGAAGTTCATCTCCATGTAAAGTAGTATTCCTGATAGTACTTGACAAATAACTCTCTAGAGGTCGACACTTTGGGGGCATTGTCTATATATTTAAAAAACAACATAGAAAAGTTAGTGTGTATAGAAAATATAAAAATCACGATAAGAAATATTACTAAAATTCATGACATACTGATTATTACAGAGAATACATTAAATATTGAATCCTCTTACCAAGGGACTATATTCATAACCCCCTTCAGCGTGCCCCTTCTCCCTACAATGTTTTTGGGCTATTGTTATTAAAAGTCTTCTATTTTGCAAGCCTCTGCAATCATAGCAAGGGAAATAACATTTTCCATCGCCCCTAGCCTCTAATGCCGCTCTTAACCGAGCAAGCTTCCTGTCATTTTCGTTCATTGTGACAAATCCTTGTCCTAACAAGTAATTGTCTTACCTACACCATACCAAACATAAAGTTGTCAATTTTTTATATTTTGGCTACTCCTTTCGATTATGATATGTTTATTTACAATGACCTACATCTTTATAATAAGGTCAACATCTTTATAATAAGGTGATCATATGTGTAGAGGATCAACATCATGATGACATAGATAGTATCTTTATAATAAGGTCATATGTGTACAAATGTTTTCTTTATATAATAACGACATATACACCTAACATAAGTTTAGGGTTAGTGTTTGTGTATCTTATTAGTCCCTGCTAAAGCAGGGAATATAACAATCAATTACTATCATTTCACCGATTAGGGTTGAGTTTCAAGAGCAATTCCATATCGTTATCAATGAAAAGAGAGATAGATTATAGCTATAATTGAAGGGAAAAGGGTATGTGGATTCCATAAACCTAGAATATTATGGAATCTACATACCCTTTTCCATAGAATATACTAACTATATCCAAAAACCAAGACATGAAATATGGTATAACTACACATATTATATAAATATATTATCAAGGAAAAAATAAGCTAAATACAATTTGGACATTTGAAAAAAAAATTACAAGTTAAATGAGTACATCAATAAAAAATAACATACTAACCTTGCAAGTTCAAAATCCGAGCTATGTAGATCAAGAATTGGATTTTTTCAACCGGTGGGTGACGGAAAAAAATAAAAAGCTCAAACAAAAGCCAAGAACAGTGTCGCAACTATAGCAATTGTGTCACAAAGTCTCTTAAAGTCACGTATATATAGATAAAATAGTCAACTAGTCGTTAACACCGACCAATGAGATAGACAAAATTTTCGTTGCTATTTCCACGAAAGTTTGTCACTATGGTGACGAAAATCCCGACTAGGTTAAATTAAGATTTTCATCGATATTGTGATAAACTTTCGTGGCAGTAGCGATGAAAATCCCGCCCTGTTTAAAAAAAATATTAGACTACTGGAAGCGTGGAAAATTTTCGTGGAATAATCCGCCCATATGTAGTAGTGAAAGTACAAATCTGAAAACATCCATTCATGAGCACCCAAGTCTGAAATGTATATATGTTGATTACTACTTCCATACAAGAGTCTGTCTAAGTTTCATTTCAAAACATGTCTGTAAATGTTTATCATAATACCAATCAACTAGAATAATTCAAAGTCCTTTCACATATTTCAATTCTGCATTTTATTATGTTGATCACATCAAACTATATATTTTCTTGAGTCTGTCTAAGTTTCATTTCAAAACATGTCTGTAAATGTTTATCATAATACCAATCAACTAAAATAATTCAAAGTCCTTTCACATATTTCAATTTTGCATTTTATTATGTTGATCACATCAAACTATATATTTTCTTATGCATATTATTTAATTATATAGACTGGAAGGAAATGGAAAAAAAGAATTTAATGAAAGGGACTTTGGGAAATGACTTATGTGAAGTGAAAATGATGAGGGAAATTGGATCTATATAATAAACATATGACTTCATTTTAATCAACGTCACAATGCCATTAACCAAAGATTGTCTTTATTGCCTTTGACTCAATCAAATCAAACCAACTATTTGAAAATTATTTCCAAGTCATATGGCATCATCCATACATATTGTAGTAAAATCTTGCCTCTGAAAATGATGATCGTATATCAAACTATGCCATTTCTGGTGCATACATTTCATATTAATTACATAGACAAGGAAAAGACGAGAACATGAAATAAAATGAATGATACTTGAGGGGATAGCTTGGTAAAGTGGAATTAATGAAGGGATAACGAGTCCATATAATAATCCATTTTGCCTTTGAAAATTTATTTCATCAAAATATAAATCATTATATGCAATCTAATACCTTCAACCACATACATGCTCATCCTAATCATAGCCATTTATAAACCTTAGTCATCCAACATATATACTTTATGCTCTTATAAGAAATTTTAAATGATAATAGAGCCATAAAACAACCTTAATAAAATTGAGATCCATTGTTGTATGTGTTGCATTATGTTGTCATTGATTTCAAAGGATTGATGTCAAAGAGTTGATGTCAAGTATTGTCATTGTATCATTGATGTATTGATTGTTGGATCATGTGGTCATATATGTAATTGATGTCTGAGGGATAATGTCATGAGGTGTCGTAGTGATGTGTTTTCATGGGTTATTGTACCAGATGGATTGATGTAAAGGTTGATCATTGTTGTCTTATCATGACTGATAGGAAGTACTGAATGGATGGACTCCAAAGTGTTCCCCTTATGTTGAAAGCCCCCATGAGAAGATTCCTTGTGAAGTCCAAATGGTTAAGTGATTGAGTCATCCTAGTAGTATGGTTAGGGAACTCAAGTTTGTTTAAGGAATAATGTTATGAATATCAATGAATTTGTTAATAAGACTATTCTAGATGGATAGTGCTTGTCATGCCATTTCCGTTGATATGTGGAACGTTACATAACTCCTCACGGTTAGAGAGTTATGGCCATGTGAAGTTAGAGAACCCTCATGTGTTTTCTAGAAGCCACAAGAAGGTCAAAGAAGTCAAATCATTCTAGAAGATCCTAGAAGAAGTTGACTAGTCAAAGTGGTTTCAACAAGAAAACAATTAAAAATAAATGAGTTGCAACTAGAAGTGGAGAAATTACAATTTGTGGAGAAAGTAGTTATAAGTGGACAAGTGGTTAGAAGTGGGTTAGCCCCAAAAGAAGGAAGTTAGTTGAAGTTGCTTAGATGATAAACCCTAGAAGAAGCTACTTGGAGAAGTATAAATAAGATAGCAAGGGTTTCTTATGAGTGGATCTCTTGAGTATATTGAAGATCTATTCTGGTGGAAGATTCATTACAGGTACTCATGGACGCATCAGAAGTTCCATAAGTTTGAGGTTTGATGATGAAAGTTTCAGAGGTTCAAAAAACCCTATATTTTTTAGGCATACATGGGTTGACAATGGAAAGGTAGCGTACATACACGGGCTGATAGTAGAAGAGGTAGCGTAAGTACTCAGGATGTACATGAAAAGGTAATTTACATTTGAAAAGACTCACAAAAACTTGAGTGAATGTTAGTATCATGTTCCTGAAGTTTGAAGCAAGTTCCAGATCAACATTCTACAGGTTCATATCTACTATAGAGGTTATGGTATGGGTAAATATTTTCTTGATGATTAGACTTGCTCATGGTATGGTGAATGCTTGAGTCATTCTTTGTATGCTTGTATTGATGTCTGAAAATGGTAGTTGGTTGGTTGAGTAGTTCAATTCTATTCTGATCGTGAGATATCCATGATCTGTGATTGAGTATGCATGAGGAACATGCATAGGTTGTTGGGTGGCATAAATATGTTTGTGATTGGTTATTGTATATATTGAGCAGTGACAGACAGATTATAGTCACAGATCACAAGTGGATGTGACAGAGGCAGAAAGGGTTTGAAGGGCTAGAAGGTTGAAGTTTCAGAAACTCTAGTTTATGAAGGTGTAAGCAGGCTGCTAGAAGGAATATCGCGTACCTACACGTGTTGGAATATAGAAAGGGCACGTACATATGCATGTTTCACTATTGAAAGGTCGCGTGCCTTTTGGCATATTTGGTTCTGTCCACAAGCAGGGTCTTGTATTTGAGGATTGGATTTCTCACATCTCGGTTGGTGATGAGATCTGCAAGCTGAGTCTTGCATTGAGAGTTGGTTATCTTGTGGAGTTGTAGCTCTTTTTAGTTGATGTTGATAAACCCCAAGGATTGTAGTCCACAATACAAAAGAAAATTATACATATATCTTGTGTTCCTTGTGTTCTTTATGGTGATGGTTTATTGATGAAGTTTGCTGCTGAGATATGATTGCATACAAACAAGTAGTTATAAATTAAAGTAATGAATATTGAGTAAATGGTGATTGCTAACAAAGGTGTTTCATAAATAAGTTGTGATAACATCCCTACACTGATTCACTTCCCCCCCCCTCTCAATGTGGTCGGTGTGTCCAAAAATTTGTATCAGAGCAAGCCTTCATCATAATCCTTACAAGCTTGAAGGATATCCATGGACACACAAATGGATGAACATGCAGATGAAGTTCCCCTATTTGATGAGACATATTACTTGACATGGAGGATATAAATGAAAGGTTGTTTGAAGGAAAAAGGAAAAGGTATTTGGAATGAAACTATTGGTGGATTAGTTCCCTTGAAGAATAAGTCAAAGTTTGCAGCACAAAAGGAAGCAAATAAGAACGATGCATTAGCTCTCAAGACCATTTTCAATGGACTCTCAAGTTCTGTCAAAGAAAGCATGGGACAATGTACTTCCACCAAGGACATATGGTTGAATTTAGAGAAGGTATACCAAGATAAATAAGACAATCCCATCTAGGAAAATGAAGGTAAGAACTCTCCAAAATCTTCTGATTACAATACTCCTAGTGAAGTTGAATGTTCTCTTACAAAAGAAGAAGAATATATAGAAGAAGTTTGTATAGAATTTGCAAATAATGAAGAGGAATATTTGTTAGAGCTTAAAGATAAAATTACAACTAATTTAGAAGAAGTTATCATGGAAATAGGATATGATTCACTTTCCTTTGAGTATCTTGAAAAATACACTAAGAAGGTTCTATAAAAATACCCAAGGCATATCATGGCACTAAAGCAAATACTCATGAAGCAAGAAGAAGTGATAAAGAAACTAAAGATTGATATAACTAGTCAAGTAGAAGAAAATAAGAAGGTAGATGATGAGCTTAGAAAAAGCCTTGAAGATCTTAAAATCAATGTAAATTGAAGGACTCAAATTGAAGAAGCCAAAAGGGTAGAGGAACTATTAAAGAATCAAGTGAATGAAAAGGAAGAGTCATGCCATAAGTTGGAAGCTGAAGTTGTTGATCTCAAAAAGAAACTAGAGAAGTAAAATATTCATGAACAAATAAACAATCTTGAATGGAATCTTGGACAATCAAATATCACCAAATGATAAATTAGGCCTTAGATACAGCAAGGAATCTATACACTTTGGAGCCATCACTTCTAAGAATAATGAGGTAAGTCCTTCATTCTCAAAAGGTGGAAGCAATTTTGCAAGTCAACCATCTACATAAACCAAGGAAACTTTCAAAAGAACAAAGCAAGGAAGACATCAAGAAGCCATATTTACACCTCAAAGAAAATTTAGAAGAGAGACACCAAAGCAAATGTATGAATTTTTTTTTCATGGTCATTGCTTCTTATGTAATGAATATGGTCACAAAGCTTTGGATTGCAGACATTATGCAAGGAAAGATGTTGGAAGGTTTCACAACACCCTAAGATGTTGGAGATGTAATAAAGTGGGGCATATTGTTGTTCATTGTCACACCATGAGATGCTACAACTGTAGTGGGTTTGGCTACAAATCCCAAGATTGTTGGAACACAAGAAGATAGTCCATGATGAGTACTTCATATAGCATGACATGAAGAACACATGAAACGAGAAAGAAAGACAATATTGAAAAGATGGAAGCTCAAAGCTCAAGTTCTGAGAAGATGGGACACCTTCAGAAGTGGATGAAGAAGACTGAACAACCATAACATAATGACAACCATGAGGCAAGCTCAAGCTTGACATTTTTTGAAGCATATGCGGGTTCCCGTGGAAGAAGTCATGTGCATACATGAGGTGACCTATAGAAAGGTCATGTACATACACGAGATGTCTATGGAACAAGCCGCGTACCTGTGATAAAAGCCTTGTAAAGGAAGTCTATGTAGATGCGTTTCACCATGATTTGATGATATAATTTTGTTTTGCAGGGTCTGACATGATTTTTTGCAGGTTTCCATGATTATATGGTTGTTTGATGTATGTATGGTGATGACATATGGTTGAGTGTTGAAGCACATTCTTGATGCCTATCTTGGGTGCGTGGTACTAACCCTAGAGTGTGGATTGAGGCATTTTCTGTTGAGGAGCAATGCTGATTATGTTAGTGAAGTTATGGCACTTTGGTTATGAGATATATCATGATGATATGATGCTAGCTAGAAATATCATTGATCTATTGAGGCACACTTTTGGTACATGTTTAGAGATATTATTGGTTCCTTAGTACTTGTTGTAGTGAATGATTTTTGAGGAAGATTTGTTATGGTACATGGCTAGTACATATGTGAGATTTATTGATATATCTTATGATGTATTCTTAGAGGCATATTTGTTGGATGTCTTGGTGCATGCATTTGGCATGTGGTTGAGTTACATAGTGGGACATGTAGTTGATGAGTTCATGAGGTGGTTATGTTGTACATAATTGATGAGTCATATCTTGATATACAATCAATGCATGATTGATACAGACTTGGTTGTTTGGTAGAGGCACTTGCTAGAAATATGATTGGAACATGGTTTATGGTTGATATAGAATACATATATGGGAACACATCTTAACTGTGGTTCATCTTTTTGAAGTTTGGTGCATGGTTGATGCAATTCCTATGGTACAGGTAGTAATACATGTTTGGTGCATGGTTGATGCACTAGTAGATGGAAGATGATTGTGGGTGATAGTACTTGGTTAAAGTACATCATTGGTATTACTTGTTTAGCATATACTTTTGTACATGATGTATGGGATAGTTGAGGAACTTGTTTTGGTGCTTGGTTGGTACATTAATTGATGCTTGATGGTTGATATACATATATTGACACATGGTTTGTGGCACTTGATTTATGATAGAGGCATATCATATGTGATATGACATGGTTGGCATGTTGACGCCGTTATTGGTACATTGATAGAGGCACTTGTTGATAATCCTGATATATGTTTGGTACATTTTTTTGGCACATATTCTTGGCATATATATACTTCAGTGATGAGATCTTATTGTATGGTGTTTATGTGCATGGCTGGCACACAGTATGGCACAATATGTACATGGTTGATGTTTTTTTCATGTTTCCCTATTCATTGTTGATATATCTTTTGCTTCATGATGTATGATATGGCACAAATATGATGCATGGACAAGTCCAAGGATCATCATAGGAAGATAATATCATTATTGAGCAGTTGATCTATGTTCTGGTTAAGCAGTAACATTTGCAACATAAGCATATTGTAGTAGTAGCATATTGTTCATCTTGTAGAGAAGATAGGGGGAGACATACCCACAGGGGGAGTTATTCTTCTTCCCATGATTCTAGGAGGAGATATTCATCAGATGCAGGACCGAGAGTTAGACACTTGGAGAGAGAGAACATAAGCATGTTTCCAGGGGGAGCGATGGTCACATGGGGAGCATGAGCGATATGCCTTCAACATTGCATTAGAGTGATATAACTTGTTCAAAGGGGGAGAGATTATTCAGATGAAGATCAAAGGAAGATAGAAACGGGGAGCATCCCCAAGGATAATTTAGGCAGGGGGAGAAACCCCAAGGAGAGAAATACTGATGTAGCACCCCTAACTCAGCAGGTTTTTCTCGACCTCCCAGTCTAAGGATCATTCTAATTCCCTTGAGCCGCAATGGCTCCTTGATTCCCAACTGGAATCTTCAGTATATATAACCACAGGTCCTTTTTAGAAGTTACGATTGCACGAACAAGCACTAGGCGCAAACTCTTACCCACGTGACTGCTGACACGACCACTAACTTAACTCGAAAAGGTATTTTGGATTTCGAGACTTTGTGATTTCTGATGCGAGTCCCTATGACTTCTTTGAACCCCCGAAACCCCGAAAAGGGATAATTTTTCTTTAGATCCTCCCTTAAATTCTCCTGATGTGACCCTCTGTCATAACCTGGGGCCCAACTTCTAAGCGCGTCGAGATTTTGTGATTCAGGAGTTCACGATGCAATGCTCCTAATTTTCCCCGAACTCTGAACTCATGAATTCTTTGTGGCAGATCGACTGTCTAGATCCTTATATGATCTGACGGTCCAGATCCTGTCAGGATTTCATGAATTGGAATTTCGCGACTCTTGACTTCATGTCACGACTTTCTCCATGCTCCTGAATTTTGAAATGTCGAAATTCAAAACACTAGATCAACAACTCTCGTTGATCTAGATCTGATGACTATTCTCACTCCTAATCTTATGAATTCTTAACGACTCTCTCCTTAACCCTTCCATTGATCTATGAGATCCAATGGTCCATGGAAAATCGATGGTTCTCCCTCCGAGAAACTTCAACCATCCGTTTAGACTTTTGACAAATCTTGCCAAATAGCTTAGCACCTTTCCTCCTGAGCTTTCCTTATGTGAGGTGACTTCGACCCTAGTCTCACCTTCAAATTATTCGATGTCTCTATCCCTCCTGAGCTTGGTTCTGACTACAAACTTAAGGATTCTAGGAATTCTTGCTCGCAGTCCCCGCGACCTTCTTGATAACCACTGATTATCTAATGTCTTCCTCTTCTACACACCCCTTGTGACATAAATACTTCAACCACTCGCTTGGGTTGGAAAATTATAAGACTTCAACTTGCCCGTGCACTCCTTGCATGACTCTGTGTGATACTTGCACTTCTACTGATATGAGAACAATAGTATCTCTCCTGAGCTTCTCTGAGATAAAACTCAGAATCTTTTCAACGCACTTCTTGTGAAATTTCACTGCACTCCTTGCAGGAATTTCTCAGGACGAGAAACAATTGAAACTCATTCTTTCCCTCTCACTGACTTCATACATTCAACATGAAATCACAGATACATAAAGCATTGAAACAAATGCATAACAGAGCATATAAGAAAACTGTAAACATATCATTCAATATATGTAAAAAATAATCATCCCAACACCATGAAATTGAATCAAAGTCTTCATATATTAATTCAAGTGCTACTGTACATGGTTCAATAGGAACAACTATCTGCTTATACAACTTCTACAATCTATCTTCTGCCCTGTTCTCCTATTCTCTTGCTCTACAGCTCTAAATCTTACAAATGAGGATAATAATACAATACCATACATGCAAGGGAGATTTCTAGAGTTTTCCCTTCTACAACTCAAGATATCTAATCGAATTAAAGACTACAACTACTTTACACTTATTACATTCAATGCCTCTAACCGACAGATGAGAGCAATGCTCAAGATCTGCATTACAATCTCCAAATCATAAAAGAAAAAATATATTTTCCTGATATTACATTAATGTTCCTCTTTTCAAATTCAAAATGTCTTTAAAATGTGCGCTGGTGCATATCCAACTGTCCTCCGCTTGTGTCCGCTTACGAAGCCAACGATGCTCCTGCATCATACTCCTCTGGATGAAAAATTCATGGACTCCTGTTCATGAGCTCCTACACCATCTGTCCATGTTTATGGATATTTGGTTCACTTTCCCAATTGACATCCTCAATCAGGTGTCCTTTCCACTTTACCAAATATTCAAAATATGTCTTTCTCCGGGTCTTCTTGCTAACTCTCTGATCAATGATCTTTTCCATCTACAGATTTTCAACTACGGGCATTTGTTTGACCCAAAAAAATTCCTTCTGATCCTATGATCCCTCTATTTCACCTACTCTGTAAGGATACATATCTGCTACATTGAATATGGATGATATTCCTACCCCATCTAGCAATTCTATTTCATAAGCATTTGCCTCAAATTTCCGTAAAATCTTACATGGCCCTATATTTTTCATCTTCAGTTTATTATGTGTTCCCCTTGGGAACCTTTCTTTTCTTAGATGCACTAAGACTAAATATCCCACTTCAAATTGAATCTCTCTTCTGTGTTGACCTACTCTGCGCTTATACTCCTGGTTGGAATCATGCAACCGCTCTCTAATTTTACTGTGGAGCTCTTGCATTTCTGCTGCAAAATCTTCGGCTCTAGCACTCCTGAAATCACCCTGCTCTAAGTCTCTCAACTCATATACTCCTCTCGGCTACATTCCATACATTATCTGGAATGGGCTTTGTCCTGCACTTCTATTAGGTGAGTTTTTATATGAAAATTCCACTTGCGGTAGAATCTGATCCCACTGACTATGATGTTCAGCTACTAAAATCCTAAACAAATATCCTAAACTTTGATTTACTACCTCAGTCCGTCCATCCGTCTGAGGGTGATATGTTGAGCTAAAAGATAAGTCTGTTCCCAACTTCTTCCATAGTGTCCTCTATAAATTACCAACAAATTTGGTATCCCTGTCCGAAACAATACTCTTGGGTAAACCATGAAGTCGAACAACTTCTTTGAAAAAAAAATTTGCAATGTGTGTTGCATCACTAGTTTTCTGACATGGAATAAAATGTGCCATTTTTGAGAATCTGTTGACTACCACGAATATGGAATCACAACCTCTTTGTGTCCATGGCAGTCCTAACACAAAATCCATGCTTAACGTGTCCCACAGCCTCTTTGGTATCCACAATGGTTGATACAATCCTGTATTATGTCTCTTCCCCTTTGCATGCTGGAAAATTCTACATCTGTTGACAAATTTATTGACATCCATCCTCATCCCTGGCCAATAATACAAGTTGTTCAATTGTGCAAATATCTTGACATGGCCGAAATTTCTAGTCAATGCCCCGCTATGTTTTTCCTTTAAAAGGTTTTCTCTCATAGAACTCTTCGGGATACATAACTGATTTCCTTTGAATAAGATTCCATCCTGGATCAGGTAATCAATCCATTGGCTTCTGTCTCTTAGACTAGGAGCCTGATGCATCACCCCTACCTCAACAGGTTCTGCTTGACCTCCCGGTCTAAGGATCGTTCTAATTCCCTTGAGTCGAAATGGCTCCTTGATTCCCAGCTGGAATCTTCAGTATATATAACCATAGGTCCTTTTTATAAGTTACACTTGTGCGAGCAAGCACTAGGCACAAACTCTTACCCACATGACCGCTGAAACGACCATTGACTTAACCCGAAAAGGTATTTTGGATTTCACGACTTCTCGATTTCTGATGCGAGTCCCTTTGACTTCTTCGAACCCCCGAAACCCCGAAAAGGGATAACGATTCTTTAGCTCCTCCCTTAAATTCTCCTGATGTGACACTCTGTCATAACCTGGGGCCCAACTTCTAAGCGCATTGGGATTTCACAATCTGGGAGTTCACGATGCAACGCTCCTCCTTTTCCCCGAAGTTTGAAATCGCGACTTCTTTGTGGTGGATCGATGGTCTAAATCCTTCTACGATCTGATGGTCCAAATCCTGTTGGTATTTTGCGAATCAAAATTTTGCGACTCTTGACTTCATGTCACGACTTTCTCCACGCTCCTGAATTCTGAAATGACAAAATTCAAAACACTAGATAAATGACTCTCATTGATACATATTTGATGGCTATTCTCCCTCCTGAACTTACAAATGATTAAGGACTCTCTCCTTAACCCTTATGCTAATCTGTGAGATCCAACGGTCCACAGAAAATCGATGGTTCTCCCTCCGAGAAACTTCAACCGTCTGTTCAGAATTTTGACAAATCTTGCCAAATAGCTTGGCACCTTTCCTCCTGAGCTTTCCTTATGCAAGGTGACTTCGACCCTCATCTCACCTTCAAATTATTTGAGGTATCTATCCCTCCTGAGCTTGGTTCTAACTACAAACTCAAGGATTCTAGGGATTCTTGCTTGCACTCCCTGGGGCCTTCTCGATAGCCACTGATTATCTGATGTCTTCCTCTTCTGTGCACCCCTTGTGAAAGGAATTCGTCAACCACTCATTTGGGTTGGAAAAGTATAATACTTCAACCGACCTGCGCACTCCTTACACGGCTCTGTGCGATACTTGCACTTCTACTTATATGAGAACAACGATATCTCTCCTGAGCTTCTTTGAGATAAAACTCAGAATCTTGTCAACGAACTCCTTGTGGACTTTCACTACACTCCTTGCAGGAATTTCTCAGGACAAGAAACAATTGAAACTCATTCTCTCCCTCTCACTGACTTCATACATTAAACATGAAATCACAGATACATAAAGCATTGAAACAAATGCATAACAGAGCATATAAGAAAACTGTAAACATATCATTCAATAGATGCAAACAATAATCATCCCAACACCATGAAATTGAATCAAAGTCTTCATATATTAATTCAAGTGCTACTATACATGGTTCAATAGAAACAACTATCTTCTTATACAACTTCTACAATCTATCTTTTTCCCTGTTCTCCTATTCTCTTGCTCTACAGCTCTAAATCTTACAAATGAGAATAATAATACAATACCATACATGCGAGGGAGGTTTCTAGAGTTTTCCCTTCTACAGATCAATCTATCTAATTGAATTAAAGACTACAACTACTTTACATTTATTACATTCAATGCCTCCAACTGACAGACGAGAGAAATGCTCAAGATCTACGTTACAATCTCCAAATCAGAAAAGAAAAAATATCTTTTCCAGATATTACATTAATGTTCCTCTTTTGAAATTCAAAATGTCTTCAAAATGTGCATTGGTGCATATCCAACTATCCTCTGCTTGTGTCTGCTTATGATGTCGACAATGCTCCTGCATCAAATACCCTTTGTCATTGATGTTAAAGGGGCAGAGATAGCCACATTGATGTGGAGAATATGGATGGGGATCATTTCCATGTCTACATGTTTCCATCAATGATTGGTGTTGATATCAATGTTGGTATTGCCATCAATGCCAAAGGGGGATATTGTTGCATTATGTTGTCATTGATGTCAAAGGATTGATGTCAAAGAGTTGATGGAAAGTATTGTAATTTTATCATTGATGTATTTATTGTTGGATGATGTGGTCATAGATGTAATTTATTTCTGAGGGATAATGTCATGAGGTGTCATAATGATGTGTTATCATGGGTTACTATTCCAGATGGATTGATGTATATATGGGTTGATGTAAAGGTTGATCATTGTTGTCTTATCATGGCTGATAGGAAGTACCAAATGGATGAACTCCAAAGTGGTCCCCTTATGGTGAAATCCCTCATGGGAAGACGCCTTGTGAAGTCCAAATGGTTAAGTGATTGAGTCATCCTAGTAGTATGGTTAGGGAACTCATTTTTTTTCAAGGAATAATGTTATGAATATCAATGAATTTGTCAGTAAGAATATTCTATATGAATAGTTCTTGTCATGCCATTTCTGTTGATATGTGGAACGTCAAATAACTCCTCATGGTTAGAGAGTTATGGCCATGCGAAGTTGGAGAACCCTCATGTGTTGTATAAAATCCCCAAGAAGGTAAAATAAGTCAAATTATTCTAGAAGCTCCCAGAAGAAGTTGAATAGTCAAAGTTGTTAGTCATGGATTAAGTGGTTGCAACAAGAAAACAATTAAAAATAAATTAGTTGCAACTAGAAGTGGTGAAGTTACTATTTGTGGAGAAAGTAGTTATAAGTGGACAAGTGGTTAGAAGTGGGTTAGCCCAAAAACAAGGAAGTTGGTTGAAGTTGGTTAGATTATAAACCCTAGAAGAAGATACTTGAAGAAGTATAAATAAGAGAGCAAGGGTCTCTTATGAGTGGATATCTTGATAATATTGAAGATCTATTCTGGTGGAATATTCATTGTAGGTACTCATGGACGCATAAGAAGTTCCGTAAGTCTGAGGTTTGACGGTGAAAGTTTCGGAGGTTCAGAAAACCCTAGTTTTTGGAGGCATACACGGGTTGACAGTGAAAAGATAGCGTACATACATGAGATGAAAATAGAAGAGGTAGCGTACGTACGTGTGTTGTACATGAAAAGGTAGCATACATTTGAAAAGACTCATAAAAAATTGAGTGGATGTTAGTACCAGGTTCCTGAAGTCTGAAGCAAGTTACAAATCAACATTCTACAGGTTCATATCTGCTACAAAGGTTTTGGTATGGGTAAATATTGTCTTGATGATTAGACTTGCTCATGGTATGGTGAATGCTTGAGGAATTCTTTATATGTTTGTATTGATATATGAAAATGGTAGCTAGTTGGTTGAGTAGTTCAGTTCAATTCTGATTGTGAGATATCCATGATATGTGATTGAGTATGCATGACAGTAGCAAATTTGGGTCATTTTGCGACGGCTATTTTGACGCTCTTGCGACGATATGTCGTGGATATTGCAACGAATATGGAGTCTCTGAAACGTCATTTTATGTCATGTGGCAATTGCGATGAACTTGAATTAACGCCGCAAGAGCGACGACCCTAGGGAACTTCTCACAATTGCAACAAAAAAATAAATATTGTCGCCAATACGACAATATAGGAAAACAATGTGAAACCAACATTTCGTCTCAATTGCGATGACCATTGCAACGACAAATTTCGTTGTTTATATAGAAAAAGCGTCGCAACAATTTAAGTTGTCCTCGCACTTGTGATGACAACTTTTCGTTCTTTATATATAAAAAGCGTCACAACAATTTAAGTTGTCGCCGCACTTGAGACGACAACTTTTCATTGTTCATATAACAAAAGCGTCACAACAATTTAAGTTGTCGTCGCACTTGCAACAACAACTTTTCATTGTTTATATAGAAAAAACGTCACATCAATTTAAGTTGTCGTCTCACTTGCGATGACAAATTTCATTGCTTATATAGCAAAAACGCCGCAACAATTTAAGTTGTCGTTGCAAGTGAGACGAAAACTTCCGTTGTTTATATAGAAAAAACATCGCAACAATTTAAGTTGTCATCGAAAGCACGATGACAAATTTCGTTGTTTATATAGAAAAAGTGTCAGAATAATTTAAGTTGTCGTCGCAAGTGCGACGAACAATATTTATTTAAAAAAAAAATTAAAAAATTATTTTAGGCTGCAATTTTAATATTAATATTACCATATCCTCCAAGTGGAACATGGTTTCTCCTATAATTCCTTGGATAATGGGGATAGGTCCCAATGCCTTGATAATGTGCATGAGAGGACAATAAATCCCTTAGGCTCTAAATGAATCTTTTGGGGACCTACAAGGGCGAAGGACAAGGACACAAACCACAAAACATGCCCTATATAAAATATCATTATCATTAGAGTGGTATGTGGTTTCCATTAGAAGGTTTTATGCAATAGGGTTGGGTACTAGAGCCTTGAACATGGTTGGGTCAGAAGTCGAGGGAATTAGGACCTAAGTTAATATTCTTGATCTAATAAGCCATGATCAAGGCCTCAAACTACAACATAGTTCCTTTAAAGTGAATATTTGTCATATAATTAGGATATGGGTATAATAATGAGTTTTTTCATAGTAGGAATGGGTCTCAAGGAATTTACCATAACAAAGGGAGGGCAATAAGGGCCTTATTCCATAAATGGATTTGTAAGGCTCAATATCCATGAACATCACCTTCAACATAATCCCTTTAGAGGAAATATTTGGCCTCTAAGTTGAATATGTGTACCATTATGAAATATTTTTCACTAAGGACATGTGCATTAATTAATTATCCATGGTCAAGTGAGGAAAATAAGGCCCTTGGGTCATTTATGAATCCTTTAGGGATTAAGGGAAATAATCAATGCCCTAAACCACATAACATGTTGTCTATAAGGAATCATGAACCTATGAGTGAGATATGGGTATTGTTATAATATTTTGTGTATAAAAGATGGATATGAAGTATTTAACCATGGTAGGGGGATAAATCCAAGGAATTAGGCCTTGAAAAAATATTATTGGGTTAATAGGCCATGATTAAAGCCATGAACTACAACATGAGACATTTAAAGGGGATCTTTTGCCTATGGGTTGGATGAAGTTTCCATTAGGATTTTTTGTGTAGTAGGGATTTATGTTGGGGCCTTGACCATGATTAGGTGATTAAAATAGGGTCCTTAATCCATAAAGTATGATCAATACCTTTAACTACAACATCATCCCTTTAAAGGGGATATTTTTCATATGAATGAGAAAGGGTTTCCATTAGGATTTTTTGTGTAGCCAGGGTGGGTCTTCGGGCCCTGACCATGATTAGAGAATGAAAATAAGGTCCTTAATCCATAAATGAGTGTAAATAGTCTTATGGGACATGGAATATTCTTCAAACAACTAGAAAAAAACTTTTAGAAATTTACTTTGTCCTTGAGCGTGATATTGGTACTTTTAGGAGGATTTACATAAAAGATATGGATCTCACAGATTTGGTTGTAAATGAAGCTTCTAGGGCCCTAGTCCATGAAAAAGGACTCAAACCACCATACAAACTCAAATCATTGGCCTCTTGGTGGGATATAAGCATCATTAAGAGGATTTGCATACCAGGCATGGGTCTCAAGGATTTGACCATGGTCAATGAAGGAAAACAAGGGTTGTATGATCTAAATTAGTATTTTAGGGATTATAATATTTAACATATGAATGCGATTTGGGAAATATTAGAAAACTTTAGATGCATTGGATGGATTTGAAGACTGTAACCATGGTCATGCGAGAAAATGAAGGGTCTTAAGATCTAAATGAAACTTTTAATGCTCATGAACCATGCACATGTCCTTGAACCACTAAAAAGTTTCTTTCAAGGGGATATTTGGCCTCCAATTGGGATATGTGTGACGTCAGGTGGTTTCATGCACAAGGATAGGTCTAGGGGTCATAACCATGACAAGGAGAGAAAATAAAGGGACTAAAGTCATATATAAATAATTTAAGGATATTGTCCATGAACATGCACTCAAATCACCACATAAGATCTCTAAAAAGGATCTTTGATCTCAAAATGGGATATGGGTGCCTATAGTAGCTTTTTTCATACCAAGGATGGATCTTGGTGTCTTGACCATGGTAAAGTAGTGAAAAGAAGAGACATCAACTAAATGAATATTTGAGGGCTCATGGGATAAAATGGGGTCTTAAACCATTACATGCATCTTCAAAGGGGATATTTAGCCACCAAGTGGGATACATATGCAATTAGGAGAATTTTTTGACCAAGGTGTTAGAAAAACAAGACCGCAGAGAAATAAAATAAAACAAATGCGGAAACAAAACACAGAAGATACACAATACAAGAGAGACATAGATTTACGTGGTTCCCCCAGTGTGGGCTACATCCACCAAAGAAATTGCTAGGTCCTTTGTTTATTATTATCTAGCAAAATGAAGGGATACAACCTACAACAAAACCCACTGTAACTTCCTCTTCTCTCTCTCACAGTCTCCTCTCTCAGAAAAATACTCACCAACATACATAGCTGCAATACATTTCCCTCATAAAAGAGGGTTGCCTTCTAGGGAAAAAAACCCTAACATAATCTCTATCATTATATCTGTGACCTTATAATGAATGGTCT
>JASDQU010220560.1:0-12909 GCA_032191745.1 Picea mariana
TTTTGCTCTACATAATTAACTTGTCTGGTTATGTTCTTTGTTTCTTTTCATTTTGCTCTACATAATTGAAAGGTATCACTATAACTTAGTGCGACCACTACTATAGTGAAGGAAGTCTATTTTTCCGTAATCGTCTCTTGTCCTTCCTCTGCATTGGCTATCAGCAGGTGTAAGACCAGGCTACAGTTACAGAATTTTACGTTTACTTGCACCATGTCAATTATGTTCATGTCAATTTCTTCTTTTGCGTATACGTGAGTTTTTCACTGGTAAGAATTTCATGTTACTTACAACTAAATGTTTTTCTTTCATTTCACACCTTTGCTAAAAATCATACAGTTACAGGAAAAGGTCTTTTGTTTGTTTTTTCTATTTTGTTTCTCATACGAAAAGTTCTCTTATCTCAGCCAAATTGAAACAGCATTAAAATTTCTTGTTAAAATCATCTCCATCGCCTTACTGTTCCACAATGACTGTACCCACGGTAATTCAACCTAATATCCAACTCAGGATATCAGATCAAACTAATATCGCGTTAAGTCTTTTCAGCACGACCCTTAGAACTACTAATACCCGGGAAGAATTAGAGTGTTCATGGGCAGCCATTGAACAAGATATCGCAACTCAGGAACAGTTGGAAGCCAGACGACGTGAACGCAGGAATCTTCATTAGCTTCCCATACCGAAGGTAAATAAAATTCTTTATCAACCATTACCACACTTTCGGATGCCTTGACACTGTACTTTAAGCCTTAGTACAGACTCAGGAACAACATTCACCGCATAGTTAACCAACAACCACATGAACCTCCTAACTAATTAACCTTACTCGCCCCTAACCCCTAACTCCTTAATTCATTACCCCCCTATCCATTTGTCTACAAATAATTTAATCACGTCACCAACTAATCACATAATCCATAAATCGCTTAACCCACTGACCCTAGTAAGTCATTAACCCTTCACCCACAGTGATCATTCAACCAGCTTATACCATGGTTGATCGTTGTTGACCATATAAAACATGGTTGACCATAATTGATCTTGGTTGGCCATATTTCCCAAGGTTAGTCAACCAGTATTCAATATAAGTCAACTATGACACTATGTCCCCTAACCTTTATGACATGTGCCCACTTTGACCTCAAACACACTACACCCTTTAATCCTTGACACAATCTAAACCCTTAACACACTATGACTCTTAATAAAATCAACTCCTAAGAACCACAACAGTATATGCCTCAGACTTTATGACGCAGGCCACTAAGACCCTAAATACACTATACCCCCTAACCCCTATGAGCCTAAACACACTATACCCCCAAACCCCTATGAGTCCAAACACACTATACCCCCTAACCCCTATGACCCTTACCAAAATCATCCCTTAACAAAAAATGATCATGAACACACTAGCCCTCAAATACACTATAACCCCTAAAAATTAATTGACCCTATGGACTGCTTTGACCTATTGTTTGTTAATCTCCTAATCTACTAACTTTTTAGCCCACTAACTCTAGTACCCCAGTAGCTCATTACACCTTGACCCTTAACCTCCTAACCCGTATTGACTTGTGTTGACTATCAATCAACATAGCCCACCATAATTCACTTGACACAACTAGTTATTAACCCCTGATCATGGTTCATAATTGATAACCATATTGATCGTGGTTGACTATCTTGACTATATTAATGATATTTACCATATTGACAATGTTTGACCATAGTTGATTATAGTTGACCATATTGACCTTGACAATATTAATAACATTGACCATAATAACCATGATTGACCATATTAACCACATTGGTCCACTAAACCCTAATATCATTGTTACGATTATAAAAGATAATTTGTAAATTAATCATTTTAGATTCTTTAAAATTATGTTCTAAACATAGGCAAAATCAATAATTTTATAGACAACAAAACTTTTAAAACGTTTTAAAACTTCTTGCAACTCCCAAATGCCAAATGGACCATTTTAAAATTTTAAATTAGATTTTTTTGGTAAAATTTTAGAGATGTTTTTTTCCAAAATAACTATTATATATGTATACATGTTAAAAACAAATAAAAAAACTTAGTAAAATATGAGTTTGAGCTATTTTATTATAAGAAAATTGTTTTATCCCAAAAAAAAAAAAATCTATTGGTTAAACTTTATGTTGAATTTTAAAAAATAAAAATATGAGAGAAGCATTTAAAAAAAAATGAGAAAGTTAACGTTTATATGGAACAATGCTTTAAATTAAGCCAATCAAGACAGCATATCACACTAATTTGCAGTGGAATTTATCCATTTAACCAACAAATCATAGCAATTAAAGAAAGCGATGCATTCACACAGAAATTTAGGACACAATGAACATAGATATTTTACCTTGGAAACCCAAACGGGAAAACTAGCATTCGAATGGCTTGCTCAGTTTTTATTCTCGACAAATACAGAGTTACCATGTAGTGCAATGGCTCTCTGGGCCATTTAGCAATTTACATAGCAGGCTTGTCATCCACATTCATTTCCTACTCTCCAAAGAACCCTTTATGAATCGTTGTGCATGGGATTATAGGCAACACTTGATCCATAGACGGTAGGCTTTATTAAAAATAATAAACAGTGGCCATAAGGGTCAGAAGGTATAATGTCATAATGGTAAGGGTGAATATTGTGTCAGCAATAATAACATTGTGTTAGAAATTTATTGTGTCAATGTTCATTAGGGTTACGGGTATAGTGTGTTAAAGATCATAATAATCGATTAAGATCATAAGAGTCATAGAATATAGCATCATATCTTACTTATGTTGACTAACCTTGGTCAATATGGTCAATAGAGGCAAACATGGTCTACCAATATCAACTTTGTTTAGTCATGGTCAATATGGGTGACCTTAGTCCATTATGGTCAAATGATCAATGAAGGTGAAGGGTCAGTGGACCATTACTAGGGTTAGTGGGTTAGAAGGTTTATGGGTTATGGGATTACTAAGTTACATGGTTAATGGATTAGTGATTAAGTGGCTAAGGGTTAGTGGGTCAAGGGTGGTGATCAAGGATCATAAGTTAGGAAGGTAAGGGGGTTATGGTCAACCATAGTTAAGTATGGTTAATACAGTCTATGATTATCAACAATGGCGAGTGGATTATTAGGATTGGTGGGTAAGGATGTACGTAAACTAAGGAATAAGGGGTCAAAAGGTCAATGTGGTCGATATATTCAATCATGGTTATCATGGTCTATATAGTTAAGATGGAAAACCATGGTCAACATGATCAAATATAATCAACCATGGTCAAACATTGTAAAAATAGCCAAATATGGTCAATGTGGTTAATATAGTCAAAACAGTCAACCATCATCAATATGTTCAATGATGATGAACCATGATCAAAGATTAATAGTTAGTTATGCTAGTTGAATTATGATAGCTAAGTTTCATTGATAGTCAACATAGGTTAGTATGGGTCATCAGGTTAATAAAGTCAATGGTTTAGGTAGTTATTTGATGAGGGCATTAGAGTTAATGGATCTATGTGGTCAACATGGTCAACCATGGTAAAATATGGTCTGCAGTTTTTAGATATTATAGTGTATTTGGAGTTTAGTGTTTCCAAGGTCATAAAGTGTTAAGGCATGGGCCATCCAAGGTGAACAGGTAGAATGTGTCCAAGTTCATAAAGGTCATGGGGCATAGTGTCATAGTGACTAGAGGGTGATTGTGTCAGTGGTCATAGTATGTTAGGGGTTGATTATGTCAAGGGTCATGGGGTTAGGGATTATAGTATGTCCAAAGTCATAGTGGTTAACAGTCATAAGCATTATGGGGTATATTGTCATAGGTGACCTATGTTGATCAACCATGGTCAATATGATCAACCATGTTCAACGATGGTCCATCAAGATTAATTATTGTCAACCATGATCAATATGGTCAACAATGGTCAAATGATTAATGAGGGTGAAGGGTTAATGGGTTATTGGGTTAGTGGGATTGGAAGTTTGTAAGCTTATGGGAGTGGGGGTTATGTGGTTATTGGATTAGTGGGTAAGTGGATATAAGGTTACTAGATGAAGGGGTTAATTTTAGGGACTAATTAATTGGGAGGTTCAAGGTGTTGTTGGTCAATAATGGTCAATATGGTCAAAGATGGATAGTGGGTTACTAGCACCAATGGGTAAGGAAAGTATAATAGGGAATTAGTGGTTAGTGGATCAATGTAGTTATTATGGTTTATTGTGATCAATATGGTTGATATAGTCAATAATTTCAATGATCCAAAATGACCCCTCCTCCAAACTTTATAAACAGAAAAATTCTCGGCAAAGATTGAAGTCAATAGTCCGTTGGCAATTAAATTGAATACCAAAGGCCAAAGATCTCATTTTGGCCCATGAAGCTTAAATGAATCACTTTATGGTTGGCATTCCAAGGTAGCATTATAATAAAAAAAAATTGCTTCATGTAAAAAGAAACAAAGAGAGATGGAAAAGAATGAAGCTTGGGAAGTTCAAGGACATAGTACCAAAAGAATGAGGACTTGGAATGAAGCAATATACTCATATATCAAAGGATGAAGAGGATTATGATCTTATCCATGAGGAGAAAAGATTGTCTCTAAGCCAAAAATTCTACAAAATAACGTCAGTGAGTAAGGATACATGAAATCTCTTATTGAGAGTGTATAGCTTCCATTTGTAACAATTCTCGAGAATGAATAGAAGCAATCACATGTTGGTTTTTTATTTTGGTTTCCAAGGTAAATCATGTGTCTATGTGTTGATTGATTGTGTGATTGAATTATCAAATTTTTTTTAGATTTGGACATTCCTATTTGAAATGGAAATGTAATACCAATGAACAAAATCAATTCCTCTATGCATTCAAATCAATTCACCTATAACAACATTTATGTTAATACGTTGAATAAATCAATGCACCCATGGCTCAATTTCATCTTCAATTGAGTCATTGCTTGAAAGCTACGACACTAATTACAATTACTTAAATCCCTAGAATGTTATCTAGATGCAATTTCCACAAAACCCATTCATTTTGCCTCAAACGACATTGAAACCAAGGTGTATTGCATTGCTATGTGAACATTGGTTGTTTTAACAAAGTGATGGAATTGAGTTGGGTCTGTTTGAACCATATTTAAAAAACATCTCTCTGCACTATATGTTCCACATTGAATCATGGGCTTGATAGAGAGTGTTGGATGATGATGGTGATGTGTAGTGGATTCTACAATCATAACCATCATTTGATTGCCCAAGTTATTTTGTGTCAAGTACAACTACAACCAAACCCATCCCTTAAGGCACATGTGTTGAATGTCACCTACAACCATTTAAGTAAGGGCATATGTATCTTATATAAATGCATCTTTAATTCCTCCTCTCTACAATGATGTACAAGCAAGAAAGAAGTGATTGCACATTGTTTGACCTCGCTACAATGATGCACAAGTAAGAAAGAAGTGCTTGCATATTTACCTAATCCAATTTGTCGATGTGATTATTTCAGGTCTTTGAGTTCTCTTTGGTTTACCGTTGAAAGCAAATGCAACTCTTCTATAAGGGTGGTCTTCTAGGAGGAATGTTCTCGAGCAGTTGCACACCTAATTTCTTAGGTAGTTAGACCACCTAGCCTTTACAGAAGGTCCACAACATTTACATCCATGAAACCCTTTTGTTACAATACCTGTGATGTTATTATATACAGAGCACATTAGTGTCAAAAAGATAGTTGCAACAAATTAAGTATGCCAAATAACATTATAGATATAAACAAACCAATCAACATGTTTACCAGAGCAAAATCCCAGTCCTGGATAATCGTGAGTGGTGTATGCACATATAATATACAACGTAAAAGACCTCTCCATTGGGATGGGACTTGATACATCACACACATGTATCCCTTCCCATAATTACTTAAATTCATCGATCAATGGTTGGAGGTGGACATCCATTCTCTTCACTTGTCTTCTACCTAGGGCTATAAGAGCCAACATAAGATGTCCATTCTTCATGGACAACCATGGGGGAATATTGCTACTGTCATTACCACTATCCAAGCATAATAGTTTGTGTTTTGAAGGGAATACGTGTTAACTCCATCCATGACTATGCTCATTCATAGGCTTTGTACTTCATCCTTGAATTTATCAGGCCATGTATCCTTTATATGCTTCATGGCTATTGAATATGTTGGGATTCACATAACTCTTGGCCCCCTTCTATGTGAGGCATGCCACCTGTTAAATCCTAGGTCTGCACTTTTTCCTTCTATTCCTCCAATCAGCCCATCCATCTGTCAACCTAGTTTTTAGTTAGTTTTTCTTAAATGGTGTGTTGAGTCATTTCAATTGATTTTCATCTTCTTATTTTATTTTCATCATTTCCTTGATCTTTATAAAGTTAATACAAGTCATTATTTGAATTGAATAAGTCACATCACCATGGTTATGTCATTGTTGGGTTGCAAACAGGTTAACTTGGGCCTGTTGATGAAAAAAGATATTGATTACAAGAATGCCCCCATTCTTGCAAACAATAGAATAGGCGCTATTTTATGAGTTTTAACATTCTAAAAATATTTAAAAGTTTAAATAATGATGTATTGGCACCTCGTATGCGTTTTCATCTCCCTGTGCACTCGAGATTGTGTGCATTTCCACCAGCTCAGTCATCATTACAAATTTTGTGCTAGTATCATGCATGTTTGTGCCTCGAGTTATTATTATTACAGGGTTGTGTGTGGTTATTATTACATGTGGTAAGCAAGCCTTAAACAACGCATAAATTTGACCACCACTCTCAGCAGGAGCAGCTAGAACACAATGGTGTCATCAAGAGAACGTTGGAAATTGAACAGAATAGAGACAACATGGCTTGAATTGTTCGAAGTTATTCCAGAAATAAGAGATATATTTATCAAGGGAGAATGGTTTGTCTTTATATGTGCTTTCAATGGACATCACACAGGAGTGGCCCTAATCTTCACGCAGAACTTCGATGGGTTTCAGACTCAATTCGGGGACACCACCATTCACATTACAGAGCACTTCATCATTGGAGCGTGCACTCTATCGATTAGTGGTGAGAGATGGTTTAAAAAAGGTAAATTGCCAGTTGAAATCTGTAACAAGTTTTTGGTGGCAGAACAACAAAACCCTAATTTGAGCCAGGGAATCTCAATCTTGTGGATTAAATAAGAGTGGAGGGGCATTCTCACTGCAGTTCAAAGGTATATCATAGGAGAAGGTAGATTCTCAATCGTTCACTGTTATCACATTAGATTCCTCGTGCACTTAAATGGTGACAAGGAATTAAACCTCCCCTTCTATTTGCTTAAGAGCTTAACTAAACTGTCTAAGAGAATCCAAAATTACCCAGAATCTGTGCATAAAAGCCTATATCACTAGGGGTTCATTAAAATACTGGTTCTCTTTGCTTTAAGCGAAATAGAAATTCCCTGGAAGTATTTTCTGGAGTCTTTAGGGTTACAGGAGGAAGGATAGGAAGTTGATCCATGACCAAAAGAACAAAGGGATGAGGATAACCAAGTAGCTAGGGTTTCTCCTGAACCTAGGTGTTCATCAAAATCTACCCAACAAGCCAAAAACAAGACCACACATAAAAAAGGGGGAACCTGATCTGAGAAATCAAGATCAGTTACTCCACCAAGAGAGGAAATCCCTCGAAGACAATTAAGGTCCTCTACAACAAAACAGAGGGAGAGGGAAAGTGGTAAAGTGTATGTCATAAACTATATCATACAAGGAGAAGAACAGGCCAGCCTAGTAGGCCCACTGTCACCTAAACATTATGAGGATAAAAATATTCCCACTACCATGTAGCAAGACAAAACTCCCAAGTAAAAAACAAGCAGACAGAGGAGGACTAAACCATCCAGTCTTGAGATTGTTGTAGCAGAATTTGTGCCAGTAGACACCCTGATTAAGCAATCCTCTAAGGCCAAACAGAGAAAAAAGAGAAAGGTGAGGTAGGCCCCTGGAATGCCAAGCAAACCCAATATAAAAACTAATCTCACTAACCAGTTGAGGTTGAATTACAACGCATTTTTTATCCATCCTTAAATGACCAAAATCCCATAATGATTGATGATCAGGATATACATGAAGACCTCTCTGAATTTTCCAATATGGAGGATATGGCTATACATACATTGAAAGGAATGAAAGGGGATAAGGCAAGGAAGAAATGCAATGAAGGGGAGACCTCAAGTGTCAAACATGTTGTTGTGAAAAAGGAATACATTATTGATCCAGAACCAGATATGGTGGACACTAATCCAGACATTGAGAAGTATTATGATGACATAACTCCAGATGTAGAGATGAGCCCTGAGTAGGTTCCACAGGATGTCAAACCAGAGATCAAAGGGAAAACGTTAATGATGCAGGAACCTGTGAGAGACACAATTGATAAAAATCCTAAGAAAGCACCCAGATACGAAATGAGACCAAGGAAATCCAAGCTTTCCATTGACCTAAATAAACTTGTTGCAAAGGAAGAGCATGGGATCAAGGATGGAAGCAAAGTAAATACATTAATCAAGCCAAAAGTTGAATTTGACATGGAGATGGACGACAACCACCAGGTGCAAGCTCTCAAGCAGCAAAATGATGACATGAGGCAACAAATCTAGAATCCGCAGCAACAAAACTAGGCTCTTGAATTGCAATACACAAAGATGCAGAAAAAGTATCAGAAGCTGCAAAAGAAGCATCAGAAAATGTGCATGTTCTTGAAAGAAATAATCTAAGTGACTATTGTTGTCAAAGGGTAAAGGAATTCGAGACCTGTGTCAACTTGATCCACCTGTTTTCAAGGTTGGTTTCTGGTTTTTGGTCTACGTGGGAATTCATGCAAAATCAACTTCTAGCAACAACTTATGAAGGCTTCTTCCATGCATCTTGTTTACTTCAATTATCAACAATAAGTTCTAGTTGCACCGATAGAATTTTGTTTGGGTTTAGTTTGAGGTATTGTTGTCACTTTTAATAAGTTGTTATTATTTTATAAGAATAATGTTTTTGAGGTCGAATTGATGGGGAGTTATGAACTAACACTTCAGCTCAACTCCACTTAATTTGAAAAAATGTTTACAAAATGTAATTAGGTAGTAATAGTGAAGTTTTGTCTACAGGATATGATTGTGATGTAAAGTTGAACTTTAGAGTTTAGATCCTAGATAGGTAATCGAACCCTCTCTGGAGGAAGATAAATAGATGGATCTTTGAATGAAAGGGGTTTAGTTTTTGGGAGATCAAGCATCGGGATTTTGGTTGGGCCTTGAAGTATAAAATTGTTAAGTTTCCCACCTGGTAAATATAATTTTTGGTGACAGACTGTGTTTTCTCAAATCTTGTGTGTCTTCTTATCTTATCTAGATGCAAATTGAAATGAATGCAAAGTGTTGTTTATTTTCCTTTCAGCTATTGTCTAAATGAACTGTTTATTGTCATGCAACCTGATCTCAACTATTGTTTCAATGATTAGGTTATTGTAATACAACATGTTTGGATGATTTGTGTCCAGGTACATGTTTTTGGATCTAAAATATTATTTTAAGTTTGAAATTTCATACAACAAGTGATAAATTGCATGCTTGTTAGTGTTTCCTCTGTTTTATCTATGTATCTTTATCTACTTGCCAAAATGCATGCCACCAGCTAAGGGAAACCTTATAGTGATATTGTTGAACAATCCAACTAGGTCTCTGCCCTTGAAAACCCATCTATCAGCTAACCATTTAAAACAAATGAACTTAATTCATAAAAACCAATCATTCCAACACTTGAGGTGGCCTAGCTATGCCCTTTAGCAGTCAGGTGAAGACCTTAGGACCAAGACCACCCTTGCAACATGGTCAATTGTTTGCAACGAAAGAGCCTTTGAATCCTTGGAATTATAGGCATGTGCATCAATATCTTATGAGGAGGACCATGTGCCTTACCCTTGTTTTTTGTTTTTTGATTGATATCTCTTTGTCCACGTATTTGTTTTTGTATAGAATACAATCATTCGAACATGTGTGATATGATGTGTACTCAACACCTAGCATTTTCAACATTTTCTTTACCTCGGTGTAGTTGTCAGGCAAGACATTATCACTCGAAAGTACCTTATCTTTGAGTAACCTACAATTATTAGGCAATAGAAATGTACATTGTCATTAAGTATGCATAAAATCAACCATTTTATTCCTTCATTATATGACAAGATTTCTTAAAAAATTAGGGAACTTAATGGTTAGTTACCTCAAAAGTGTCGAGAAACATGTGTCTAACATACCATACATTGGTTTCAAGTTGTACAGTAACATTGTTGTCCCTAGTTGGGTAGACCTTTACCCCTGTCCAAAGAGAGGGGTGGTGGAAGAAGATTTCAAGCTTTCGAAGAAGGTATTGACGATATTAGCGTCATCCCCTAGTTCATTTTGTTGGAATGCATGTAACAATATTCCCTCCATGGCTCAGGTATCCAATAAGAAATCATCCATACCAACCTCTATATAATTTCCTTCATCCCCAACAAGTGAAGAATTAGTGTTACTGTAGAGGGTTTGAATTGGTGACTCAATACGTAGTGGGAATTGAATAGGCAGTTGATTCAACAATGCTTGGTATGCTTCCTCTCTGAGTTGCACTCGTTTAATAACATTCTCTTGATTTTACATCGTAGTGGGGTGCAAGAGTATATGGTAGACAAGTTGCTCATCATTAGAATCTTGATTGTAAAAATATTGAACATTACATCAATAATTTTAGTAACAAAATGCATTTAGTACGTTCAAACATTATACCAAACATTTATTAGAAGCATGGAAATTTTTTTCCCAATTATAAATATGCAACCAGCCACTTTATAAAACAAATGTAGAATTAAGCAATACATTTACATTAGTTCCATTGAAGATCCAAAAATACAATTACTCAATCATCTTTTTCTTATGGCACAAGGGGATGTCTAAAGGTAGACTCAATGCAAGGTGTTTTTGACGAGCGGTTGGTGGTCTACATTGGTGGTCTGTGGTTGGTGGTCTACGAAAAAATCAAAGGTGTAATCAAGAATGTTTAAGAGTCTTGATCACACCCTTGATTACCTATGCATAACCTTGATTGTCCCTAAAAGCCTCAATCAAACCTTTAATTATACTTCCATTTGTCCTACGCCATGCACACATACATCTATACATGTATGTGTGTGCATAGATATGTGTGTGTGTCTCTTTATATGTATGTATGTATATATACTCAATATATGTATGCATGTATAGATGTATGGATGTATGTATGTATCTGCATATGTATATGTATATATGCATGCACACATAGCTATCTATCTATTTGTATGTATGTATGCATGCATGTGTGTGTGTGTGTGTGTGTGTGCACAAACATATATATAGATATATCTCTCTGCACACACACACACACACACGTGCATGCATATGTGTGTATATAGGCATGTGGGTGTGTATTACTTGAACCTCAAATAGACTAAAACCAAGGACCTCATGACAAATTCCTCCTTGAAACAATGTGTTTGAATCAATTGAGTATATATTAGGTTAGCATAATCGATTTGAACACATTGTTTGAAGGTAGAATTTGTAGTGAGGTCCTTGATTTTAGTCCGGTTGAGGTTCAAGTAATACACACCCACATATATACACACATACACATGTGTGTGTGTGTGTGTGTGTGTGTCTATATATGTATGTATAGATGTATGGATGTATGTATGTGTACATTTATATGTATGCATGCATTTATGTATGTATCTACATATGTATATCTATATGTATATATGCATGCATGCATATCTATCTATCTATTTCTATGTATGTATGCATGCAAGTGTGTGTGTATGTGTATGTGTATGTGTGTGTGTATTGTGCACGCACACACACACATGCATATGTGTGTATAGATGTGTGTGTGTGGGTTTGTATTACTTGAACCTCAACTAGACTAAAATTGGGGAACTCGCGACAAATTCCACCTTGAAATACTGTGTTCGAATCGATTGAGTATATATTAGGTTAGATCAATCTTCAAGGTAGAATTTTGTTGTGAGATCCCCAATTTCAGTCTGGCTCGGGATCGAGTAATACACACACACACACACACACACACACACACACACACACACGTGTGTGTGTGTGTGTGTGTATTTAAACACACACACACATATACATACATATATCTATACATACCATACATACATATATAGAGACATACACATACATATATATACACACACATGTGTGTGTGCATGGCATAATACCAATGGAAGTATAATTAAAGGTTTGATCAAACATTTTAGGGATAATCAAGGCTCTAATCAAGGCTATGCAGAGGTAATCAAGGGTGTGATCAAGACTCTTAAACATTCTTGATTACACCTTTGATTTAATCAAGGAGTTTTTGGATAAATATGCATAAGTTATGACCATGCTTTTCAATGCAGATTTTGTATTACATGTGTGTGTGAACTTGTCATTTGACAGACCTATTCTCACACACTTGAGTGAAGAGTATGGTTTTTTGGTACCTTGCTAGCGCCATACATATTCTCACACACTTGAGTGAAGAGTATGGTTTTTTAATACCTTGCTATATATATTACAAAATTTGCATTGAAAAATATGGTCATAACTTTTGCATATTTATCCAAAAACTCCTTGACTAAATCAAAGGTGTAATCAAGAATGTTTAAGAGTCTTGATTACCTCTGCATAACCTTGATCTAAGCCTTGATTTTCCCTAGAAGCATCTTTCAAACCTTTAATTATACTTCCATTGGTATTATGCCATGCTCACACACGTGTGTGTGCATAGATCTCTCTCTCTCTCT
>JASDQU010220562.1:5888-16175 GCA_032191745.1 Picea mariana
ACCATCACCAAGCATGTGGGTGACAATTATTTTGAGCTCAACATTCCCCCCTTCCTTGGCTTGCACCCAATGTGCAATGTGGATCTCCATCGGCCATATTTTCCACCATTATTAAACACCTCAGAGATAGTAGAAAAGATGACACCAACAAATCTCAACCCTAACTCCATAGAACATGCATCCACTAATATGATTGTGGACACAAAGGTCAAGGGCACTCACCAGCAGAGGATCCAGCTTTATCAGGTTGTCAAAGCAAGGCAGCTCCTACACCAAGGAAAGTGGCTCACCCGGGGCCAAATTCAGTAGAAATTTATTCATCTAATGGGGGAACTCAACGCAATGGAGACCATTGATTCCTAAAGGGGGAGGATTGATCCAAGTGGATATCGATGGCCACCCACCTATTCCAACCAGCTCATCTTGGAAGTTTTTTAGTTTGGCAGTTTTTTCCTAGTTTTTGGGTCCTGAACTTTTGGGGTTGTTTTGAGGCCCTAAACAACATTTTTAGGGCTCGCCACAATCAAACTGAACACTGAGTCAAATTTTTATAACATAATCTATATTCCTCAGATATACCTTTCCAAAAAGCTATCATGCACATAAAATGGAGATCGTATACAAAAGTTACGACCCCGAGAAGTTGATGTACTAATTTACCACAATTGACCCACATGATATTTGGCGCTTCATCTTCTAGGATTAGGTTTTTGGATGTCCATGGTTTTGAAATTCAATTTTATTGTAAAAATGATTTCAAATCCTCATTGTAATCATCTTCTATAGAATGAGTGTAGTCGTCGCATCTCTTCTCAAAGATAAGCTTCCACCGTTCTAGCAAGCTTGTTTTTGTCTACATTTTACAATTTCAACATATTTCTTATTTAATAGAATCCAAGTTTTATTGTATCTCTATTATTATTCATTGCGTATCCATGTTAATATTATAATATATGTTTTCATTTTTTTACACTCATAAATCCAGATCAGAGGAACAACTATACTCTTGAGAAGGATGGACACAAGAATGCATTGTGTTGATGATTGCAGCTATGTGAGACATTCTCCATCTTACAAACCCGTGAGATGTGGATCATTGCAGCTATGTGAGTCTTTCTCTCAGCTTACAAACCTAAGAGAAAACCCATAATAAGGGTACGTGGTTCCTGCCTGAGACAGAGCTGGAACGTAGAGATGACCTCCTCCATTCAGAGAGTTGAGAAGAACTCTAGATGATTATCCAGTGGGAAAGGAGATCTGTTGAGTTAGACATGCCTATGGTTGAGCACAAGTTGAATGTGTGAAATCCCAAAGTGTTGGGTGCATCTTCATGTGAAAATAAATGAAGATGATGTATTATCCTCCTCTGAGAAGAAAAGTTGACGAGAAAAATCTAGATGATTCTCTTGTGTGAGGCAGTGGGAAAGAAGATATGTAGATTGGACGTGCTTGTGGACGAGCACAGGTGAACGTGTGAAGATCTGGTTCTTCTTTGTAATGTAGTGAGCCAGAGATATGACATCCCTATGGATGTGCCCCTAGTGGATGAGCACTAGTGGGTGTATCATATCCCTTCCTATATGTTGTTCAAGAGTCATACCTGCCTGTAACCCTAATTGTAATGTAAAGGGTACAGGTCGGCCCCACCTTAATGTAATTAATAATAAATGTAAAAGATAATTAATTTAGTTAATATTAATTATAATATAATAATAGTTATAATTATAATGTGATTTAGAGAGGTTGGCCAGTTGAGCCAATAGACACTTTTGTCGACAGGTTTAGGTTAGTATAAGTAAAGGTAAAATCCCCATTGTGGAAATATATCTTTCATGTGAGTTTGGAAATTTCAGCAAGTACATTTACTTGGGAAAAGTGCGCACCTCTCTTGGGCACTAATCTTCTAGGGTTTGAGCACCCTCTTGTGTGATAAGTAATTCTTGGTGGTGAAGGTCTTTCTCTTGAAGAATATAGCAAAGGATTTGGTTGGGTTTTCTTCCCTTGTTGAGAAGGGTTTCCCAGGATACTTCTTGTGTTCTTATGCATGGTGTTTCTTCTTGTGATCTTGGTTGCTGCAACATTATTTTCTATGGTTAAGTTAAATGCTAAAATGGAATGAACTTCATGTTTAACCTAGCTTATTGAAAAATCAACATGGTACGACCCTCTCTCTTTTCTGCAAAATCGTACGACCCTCCTAGGGTTTCCAGAAATTACATACGACCTACTTCTTTGAGGAGTTTCAACACTTGTCACTTGGACATTGGGGCTAAAAAGTGCATAGGAGTGTACGGCCTCCTTCAACGCACCTCCAACAAGCTTCAGATTGCATTTTCGAGGATTTTGACTTTTTGGCCCTAGGGTTTCTAAGGTTTCGCTATTTTCTGCAGAAATTTCAAAATTAGGGTTTCTACAACTCATTGAAGGAGCTCTTCAACTCGCCAGTGTTCTCTTATATTTCAAAAGGCTTATTTTTGGTAGTCATAAGTCCAATAAAACCTAAAAGTGCTATCCTAGCCTAGCCATTAGGTTTTCTAGCCTAGTTGACAAGTGTTTGTGAAGAATCTAAAATTATGATGAACAAGAACTATGATGGAAGATAAGCTTGATGGATCAAACAACTTCAAGTTACTGGAAGACAAGACTTTAGAGGAAGGATTATTTTGGGTAATACAAAAGGGTGACATTGTGACTACCTTCATGAAGATGTCATAGGACAGAGATCAGCCAAGTGCCATTGGAGAAATCATATCATCACCCTCAGGTATGCATTTGTATATATATTATTTGTATCATTGTCATAAGGGTAATTGCAGGAGGAAGGAACCTTTGTTGAAGTCATGGATCCATAGGGATCTCAGTGCATTCAGAGGAACAACACACTAGAAGTGAAGACTCTAGGTTGTATTGTTGTAATTGTCATTCCTATAATCTATATTTCTAATTTTTGCTACATTACAAGTAGGGGTTGTCGCTGTGACAACAATCCTTAAATTGTTTTGATTCTAGAGATGTACTCATTATTCTCCTTTAGGAGATATTCTTGTTTTGGTTCCTCTTGTCTTCTTGTTCCAGACAAGTTAAGAACAAAGAAAGATGTTTATCCTTCAGAGGGAGTCACTTGACTCACAAGGATTCAAAACTAGTTGAGAAAGAAGAAGAATAGAACAACCATTGAGGCAACCAAATAATGCATGATCAAAATCCTTCTATCATTCCATGGGCAGAAGCATGCATGACATGGTATATGTGAAGAACAAGAGTCTTCACTAGACTTTGAAAAACATAACTCCCGAAGAAGTCTTCATTGAAATGAAGCCTGAGATTGAACACTTCAGGTTATTTGGGTGCCCATTGTATTTTCATGTACCCAAAGAAAAGAAGTCCAAGCTAGATCCTTTAGGAAGAAAGGATACAGTGAATCTTCAAAGGCATCCCAGATCGACATCCCTAGTCAGAGACAAATTAAGACAAGCAGAGACGTTGTCCTTGAAGAAGAGACAGTATTTCAAAGACCCAGAGAATCTCAAATGGAGATTGATAGTGAGACAATACCTTCTCCCCCTTCAGCAATTCAGAGGGAGATAGACATTACTCCAAGTTATCCAGTTTCTCTAGTTGATATGTTCAGATATATTGCAATAGGGAATAAAATGCCCACCTAGACTCACTATGCAAGAGGCAGAGAAACATACAAGCCTCTCAAGGAACATCCCAAGAAAGCAAAAGAGATTTTTGAGCTATCCTTCAGTCATGAGCCACTTCATTGATGTTGAGCCTCCTTGTCTCAGAGAAGAAACAAGAGAACATGTATGGCAAGATGCCATAATAAAGGAATACCAGTATGTATTAAAGAATGATGTATAAGATATTATTCAAGGACCAAAAAGGAAGACTATGGTAACTTCCAAGTGGATCTATAAGATCAAGCATGCAATTGATGGAAGTGTCGAGAAATACAAAACAAGATCTAAAGCTAGAGTTTTCTCACAATCAGAGGGATTTGTCTATGATGAGACACTTGATCCAGTAAACCCGATACACTTCCATCTGTACTACCATCCATGAGTTGGAAACTATATCAGATAGATAGATTCTTGATGAGTTTCAATTTCAGCAAGAGTGTTGCTGATCAAAACCTATATTATTACAACATTAATGACGAGAGCCTGATTTTGATGACCTATTCAGAAAGACTTGGTTTTGGATACAAGTAATCCTTGACTTATGAATTCAAAATGAAGAATCTAAGTATGATGCACTACTTCTTGGGACAAGAAGTATGACAGAGGACAAATGAGATTTTCCTGAGTTAAGGAAAATATACAATGAAAATATTAAAGAAGTTCAAGTATGACAGAATGCAAAATCCACCTTGATGAACTTAAAAGAAGAAGATTGATGATGATTCAGACGAGACTGATCCACAGTTGATTGGATCATTGATGTATCTAGTTAACACCAGACTTGATTCATACCATACAGTGTATCTGCTTAGTCATTTCATGAGTCAACCTAGACAGACTCACTAGACAACAACAAAACATGCATTAAGATATATATACAAGGCACAGTTGGATATGGCCTGAGATATGCCTCTAGAGTGAACTTGAGTCTATAGAATATGCCAATTTAGATTGAGCAGAAAGTATAGTGGACCAGAAGAGCACATTTGGTTGATGTTCTACCATAAAGTTTGCCATGGTTTCCCGAAGCAGCAGGAAACCATGGCAAACTAAGAGGGATTGTTTATGATTGCAGCTATGTGAGACATTCTCCAGCTTACAAACCTATGAGTTGTGGATCATTGCAGCCATGTGAATCTTTCTCTCAACTTACAAACCTGAGAGAAATCCCCTAAGAAGGGTACGTGGTTCTTGCCTGAGACAAAGCTGGAACATAGAGATGACCTCCTCCATTCAGAGAGTTGAGAAGAACTCCAGATGATTATCCATTGGAAAAGGTGACCTATTGAGTTAGACGTGCATGTCATTGAGCACAAGGTGAATGTGTGAAATCCCAAAGTGTTGGGTGCATCGTCATGTGAACAAAAATGAAGATGATGTATTAGCCTCCTTTGAGCAGCAAAGTTTACGAGAAAACTCCAAATGATTCTCTTGTGTGAGGCAGTGGGAAAGAATATCTGTAGAGTGGACGTGCATGTGGATGAGCACAGGTGAACGTCTGAAGATCTGGTTCTTTTGTGTAATACAATGAGCCAGAGATATGACATCCCTATGGATGTGCCCCTAGTGGATGAGCACTATTGGGTGTATCATATCCCTTGCTATATGTTGTTCAAGAGTCAGAACTGCCTGTAACCCTAATTGTAATGTAAGGATACAGGTCGGCCCCACCTTAATGTAATTAATAATAAATGTAAAAGATAATTAATCTGATTAATATTAATTATAATATAATATTAATTATTATTATTATTATGTGATTTAGAGAGGTCGACCTTGTTGAGCCAATAGACAGTTATGTTGATAGGTTTAGGTTAGTATAAGTAAAGGTAAAATCCCCATTATGGAAACATATCTTTCATGTGAGTTTGAAAATTTCAGCAAGTACATTTACTTGGGAAAAGTGCGCACCTCTCTTAGGCGCTAGTCTTCTAGGGTTTGAGCACCCTCTTGTGTGCTAGGTATTTCTTGGTGGTGAAGGTCTTTCTCTTGAAGAATATAACAAAGGATTTGGTTGGGTTTTCTTCCCTTGTTGAGAAGGGTTTTCCAGGATACTTCTTGTGTTCTTGTGGATGGTGTTTCTTCTTGTGATCTTGGTTGCTGCAACATTATTGTCTATGGTTAAGTTAAATGCTAAAATGGAATGAACTTCATGCTTAACCTAGATTATTGAAAAATAAACACATTATTACACCTAAAGGATGAAGGATCCAAGGAAGAAGTTGTTCCAAGTGTATTTTTGATGAGTGGAAAGGCCATGTTATAGGAAGTCAAGAAAGAGGAAGAGGTATCGTTCTCTTTGATTGGTAAGCCGAGAGTAGTAATTAACAGCAAAAATTTAAATGATTTAGCTGATGAAATTCAATCATTGTTAGATGAGTTTAGTGATATCATTGTTGATGAGTTTCCTAATGACTTACCACCTGTTATCCCCATTTTTGGGGATAACTAAGGAGATGATGTCTTGAGGCCCACATGTTGCAGATATGGAGTGTCAAGAGACCACATGACTAGCAGTGTCCACTTGCACATACGAAAGCCCGCTATGTCACCACATTTTGATCCATTGTCAGTGCATCCACCACACCAGCTAGCTTCTGGAAGGTAGATGGGTCTTGCTCCATGCGGTACAAGTCAGGTATTGTGGCAAGTAATCACCTTAATATTTGAGGCATTTAAGAATGTTTTATTTAAGTTGTTTTTTATTATAGAACGTCTTCTTGGACATTATTCTTTTGACCGTGTTTCACCTTGGTGAGTGTGATAGATTTCCTAGTAAGTGGCCAACCTTTGGGGAAGGTTTGTAACTGGGGGTCCCTTGAGGGGTTATCGTACCATTCCCAACCATGCTTACCACTTTATGCTCATTACACTCCCATCATATTTCCCTCTTTTAGACCCTTTGACTTTAGTGACCCAAGAAGGACATCTACCGCATTTCATGGGAAGAAGGGTCTGAAGGCCCAAGGGGATGGTTGTTGACAAAAGATAAGAGCCTAAAATAAACCTTCTAGATGCTCTCCCAGTCAGGTCTTGAAAACGATGAACTGCTTCTCTTGAAATAATTGAAGACCTGCACAATATCAAACACATAATAAATATATTTCTTGAATATAAGACTAACACAAGTGCATTACAACGCTTTATATGGTTACCCCTATGGAACTTTTTGGACCTATTTGTTCAAGTGACAGTGTGTTACTGCCCCCAAAGCTAATTGATTCACTATTGGGAGTGCACACGTGTTTGGATCATTGAGTAATTAATAAATGGAAATAAATGGGCTTGGAAAAAGGTTGCATTGAGGAAGAAGATGCAACACACCCCCTACAAAGGCACCCATAAATGAGATAATACGAGCCCTTGTATGTCATGAAACACATTGACCTATGAAGTCTAAATCACTATCAACCTCATCATCCACTACATGAACTTGAAGGGACATCCACTGAAGCATCCCCTACTTGAAGGTTTTGTTCTACCCAATATGACTTTTATGACACCCTTCCAATACCTAAACTTCGTTAATTGTATAGGGTTTTGGAGCATCTCTTTAATTTGATGAGGTAGTTTTGATGCAGATGCTTAGGTGCCTTGTTTATTAGATGTGGTTTTCACTTTCCATGATATTTTGACTTGAGATCCTTGGAGGGCGTGCCTATTTGTTTTGCAGGACCTTATTTGGTGGACATTTTCGGAGGAACAAGCCTAGATTGGGCTTCCATGGGACTTGAATCCCACAGGTTGGATGTCAAGGCCCCACATGTCAGATCATGATGACTTGCCTTTGGAGGCCTAGAAGACACCTTTCAAGACATAACCTAGCCCTCACATTCAAAACGACTTGCCTAGGAGAGGAAAAATGTCACTTCTTGAGGCTTGAAGTCACCTAGGGCTAGGGTTTGGTGGTGATAGAGGTGTTGCTCATTGACACATAGCACATTTTCAAGGAAGGAGGTTTTGTACCATGAAGAAGAGGCTTAGATGAGTGACATGTGGCCTTTGGAGGCCTAGCCAAGCTTACCCAACTCCAATGACTTGCTACAAGTTTCAAAGTGTCTCCCTAAAGGGGTGATGTCATCTTATTTTAGGGTTTATAAATGTGCTAAAATGTAAATTAAATATTTTTATTTGGTTTAAGGGGTAAGATAAGGGTTGTTGGCCCTGTTGACCACCTATTTCAACTAGGGGTCAACTTCATGTACCATGAATCTATGCACCTTGTGGTAAAACAAGTTTGAAGACTTATGGTTCAACAGGGCATTTTTGCCCATAACACTTTTTTCTATGTACTCGAAATGTCCACTCCCATGCGTGGGATAATAATGTAATATGTTAGCATGGGTCAATTTTTAGTTAGTTTCCTATGAATTTATCATTATGGAAGACCTTTCATCGAGTTTTTTTTCTTCTCAAATAATTAATCTCTCTTACCAACGATTTTAATTATCCTTGAGTTTTTCACTCCAATAATCCTCCAAAGTGGTGAAAGCCGTTCTAATGTTTGATAACATTGGGTGAATAAGATTGATAAATGTTATAAATGACCATGTTAGACATCTCCTAGAGTCTTTCGGAATTTCGTTAAGCTTTGATAGGATTTTTCAATAGTTATAATTTTCATAAACTAAGAATTTTTAATTATTTTTTGATGTAAAATGTCAAAATTTGGTCCTTGAGACTTTTTATAGGAGTGTTTGTACTCCAATCAAATGGAATATGACCCCCTACACCCTTGGACCAAGTTTCAACTCAATTGGACAAGTTGTTCTAGGTCATTTCCATGAGGAGTCCAAGTCAGTCAAAAGTCAACAAATAATTGGCTAAGGTAAAGAGCCAAAAAATTGTAAAAGTCTCCAAAGCCATAAAAGAGAGTGGGGGAAAGATTTCTAATGTATTTCCTAAGTTCGAAAAGTGAAAATACACTTAGAAAACCCCCCCATGCCAAGACAACAACAAAAAGTGAGTCTCCCTAGTGAGAGGGGCTCCCCCCTTCTTCATGAATTTAAGGGAAAGTAAAAATTAAAGTGAAAAAAGTTCTTAAAACCCTAATTTCTCCCTTCCTATAGCCTAACCTCATGTTTGGATAAGTGTAAAGGGGTTTTCCCCTTTCACATCTCACCCCTCAAACCCTAACTCACTACCAAAACCTTAAAAGTGTCTCTTTCTTGACTTGTTCTTTCTCTCTTGGATGGATGACACTTGAAATTAATCCAAGAGTGGTTTCTCCTCTCTCCCTCATATAAAAGAAATCTCCCTCTCCTCATTTTCACATCTTCTAACACAACAAATATATTATGCCAAAATCTCTCCCTCTCATTCTCTCCCATTTTCTCTCATGATTCTTGGTGTCATTTGGCATTTTTTTTTTCTTTTTGGATTAATAAAATAGAAGCTTTGGAGGATATCTTATGTCTCTTGTGTTGGAGTTACTTCACACACACCTAAGATTTCTTTTTACTAATGTTTTTTTCTTGTTTATTAGTCTTTATCCAATCTCCTAAAGGTTAGGGAGAATATTCCTCTACGAGAATATTCTCTTTAGTTTTCACTTCAGTTTGACTAGTTGACTGGAGTCTAGATGTTGCAATGGTTTTGTTACAATGCAACATTGGGATCATCACCAAATAATGCACGTTATCCTTGGGATCATCACCAGGCTAGTGCATTACTCATGATTGCCTGATCTCCTCCTCACTTCACTCTATTTCAGTCAGTTAACTGAATATTGATAGACTAGTTAACTCAAGCTAGGTGGTAGTTCACTCCCGTAACTTCCTGAGAGACTAAACTAGGTGGTAGTTTACTCCCGTAACTGCTAGTGTGTGTCCAGATCACTCTAGACCACCACTATGGCGCATTATTTATTCATGTAGCCTATATTTGTTGTAAATTATTCACTCTTTGAGTGTGGAAAACAGTTAATGAGAATTATTCCATTGTTTCTCTCTTGCTTCTTCTTTCTCAATTTATATCTGCAAATGTGTGTGTTATTTTTTAGCTAGATATATTTCGTGCAGTTTCAACACATTTACATGGTATCATAGCCAATGGATTGTTAAGCAAAATCTACACCAAATTATTTTTTGCAGGTACTGAAGATTGAATAACGTAGAAAAGATGGATTATTCATCGGCAATACTTCTCATGCCTCATAACTATTTGGAATGGAAGCCAAAAATTCTGCTTTAGCTCAGATGCAGAGGCTTGTACCAAAAAACTATGGCAATAGAAGTAGAGCTTGATTTCGCCGATGAGAAAAAAGACTTTCTCAATAGACAAGATATGGCCATAGGATTTATCTGCTTGTCTATTTCTCCAGAAATTCTCCACCAAGTATATGATGTCTCACAAGACTGAACTCCAAACAAATTATGGAGAAGATTGGAGATCCTATTCGGGAATAAATAAGATTGTGAATATTTCATGCAGGAGGTTGAACATATAGAGCCAGAAGAGAACCCATTAGAAAATCAAACATTTTATTCCAAAGAGTCTTCTACACAAGTATTTGCAAAAAATTGTATTCCATTAATTGAAGATGATGTCTACTCCATTTCAGATTTGTTTTCTGAATTTCATGTGGAAGATATATGGCATG
>JASDQU010220564.1:0-17876 GCA_032191745.1 Picea mariana
GGAAGAATTAAGCTCAAAACAGAAAACAGTTTGTATTATTGCACACATAAACTCAGAAACAAGGCGTACATAAATAGTTGGAGTGAGATCCAACTGATCCACTTATTGTGGGAGAGGTTGAGGGAATATCTCAACCTCCTCCAGCTACCCCCAACACGTCATTATTATCTAACTCGTAACTGCATCAAGGTGAGTCCATCGAATGCATCCTTGATTGCAGCAAGTGTTAGAGTACGCCATTCATAAATTTGGTTTTGTTAAATCTTTTTTAATCCTAACAATTCCGAAAAACAAATAACATACATAAGGTCAATTATGTCATATCAGCCAGCTAACGACTCATCAAAAATTAAAAATATACTATTTTATTAATACTAAAATAAATTTATTTTAAAATTTAAATCATGATAATAAGAAATTTGCTAAAAATACTAATTACAATGCATAATCTGATAGTTGCTAGAAAATGCACCAAGTAATATCACAAAAACCACCACTTAATATGAGGTCAATGATAGACGCTAAAGTATCTAGCCGGAACTAATAAGGTAATGACATCAATTAGCATCCAAAATGTAAAAACACCCAAAAGGAAGATGTATTTAAAAAACACATAGATGTGGCATCTCTTAAGCTGGAACCCATGGTTTGGACAATGCTTAACTATACTTAAAATAAAATTTCTTGAACCTTGCTTGTGTAGGAGGGGCTATTATGAGGGGAATTTCAGAATTGTCATCTGTTGGGGATCTATTATTTTTTCCAGTAACACACCATGAGTTTACACTTTATTGGAATGCTTGAGATTTGTTGGTGAATATAGTATTCAATCACTGATAGTTAGTAGGTGATTCAGTTTTCTTCATTGGTAAGATTGTATTAATTGCAACAATAAATAATAATTTTCTAACCTCATTGTTTGGAATCAGATCCTCAGTGTTGGAGTCTAAAAAAAAGAAAGATTAAAATTCCCCTGTATCATGTGAATTCGGAAAATTCGGAAAATAATCAAGTAGTGAATGTATATGATAGTTAATCCATCCTCCTTACATAAGGAGTCATTAACATCAATGGTGATGTTCATAATATACCCATTGCATAATCATTTCACCACGAAGACTAAGCCATGTAGCACGCCATTAAGTCATCACATATCGCTGAACCCATGGAGTTATGAGAAGAGTTCTAAGCCTTCCCTTCACATGCCGGGCTCCCAAATATGCATGATTATGAACTTATGGAATTATTTTTCTTTTTTCATAATGGGATTATGGCTTATTGGTATTCAACAAAATTCTAGGGGCTTTCATTACCAAGTTAGCACAAAATTCTGTTTTGTTTGTTCTTTTGGGTGGTTTACTTGTACAGTTTCATGTTATTTTTTTTTTTTATTTTTTTTTTCGAGGTGTGTTGTTTCTTTAGTTTAATGTTATTGAGATTTTATATCTTATTCCAAAAGAAGGTAGTCTTTACAGGATATAATATATATATATATGGAAGCCTGGTTGTTGTTTGTCTATCATATTTTTGAGGGATTTTGGTTCATTTGATTCAGTTTTATGTAAATTTTGGTAGTTTTTTTGTTCTTTGAGAACACCATTGTCTTTTTAATTAAAGGAAACAATCGTCTTTAGTTTTTATGGAGCTAGAAGGTGTTGAGTTTAGAGTACACTTATGGTTTTGGGGATTTTGTTTGTTTCTTTGCTCTTTATTCTTAAATAGGGTTTTTGTTTGATCTCCCTATAAATTTGACCAAGTATTTTTTGTTAGTTGTATTAGAGCCCTATTTGATTCCTCATCCGACACACAAGAGTTTGCAAATAGAAATTAGTCTCTAGGAAGCATGATGAACAAAGCATTTATAGGTGATTTGGAGTCTTCACTGCCATAAACTCATTATGGATTACCAAGAATTGAAGAAGATTATGTGTGTTAAGAAATGGCGATGAGTCGTCTTAGGTTAATACAATGTTAATATTTACAGGTACAATTAAAATCTATGAAAATGAATAGTAGGTAGTCACCTAGGTAGCAACAATCATGGGCACACATTTCCAACATAAACATCAAATGAATCTCCTCTTAAAGGTGAAGTATAATAAGTTTCAAAACATGGTTATCAATTTGAGTAAGGAGACTACTCTTTGACCGGTGTATAAGCTATAACTATGGAAGTCCATAAAAAGAATAAACAGTACATCAACTCATCTAAAACATGGAAATTTAAAAAATGTTTTATAAAGTTTTTAGTGTTTTAAGTTTAATATGTTTTAATTATATTGTGTAAAAAAAGTCATGAGCAATATTGCCATTGAATATGATTAGGCATGTAACAACATGTTCATAGATAATCATGTGACCGATTATATAACTTTAGATGGATACCGATCTCTATCTAAATACATATTAGAAACGACAAGGTCAGATTCGTCACTCAATGGAATTTGGTATTCGCACAATTTGTCGCTTAGTCTTTTCACGTTTCAAGAATAACATTGAAATCAATCGACTTTCTCACTTGACTGACTTTCATCGCTTTTATTAAAATGTTTCGTCCTTCAACGTCTCTATTCGTGACGATCTCCAGCTACAACCAATTAAAAATTGCACATCATGAGGAGTTTATGACCACATCCCGAATCACTACATTACCTTATTGAACCTTCGTATGGATAGGATTGGACATATTGGACATTCTCCACCCTCACACTATGTTATCATTAACGACAACAATGTTGTCATTACTCAGCGAATCGAAATGACGTCTCTTGGTGCTTTCGTCAAGACTAGGGTAACTTATGCGTCGCAGTCATCGGGCTTGAATAGTAAGAATAATTTTAACTCGCGAATAGACAGGCGAGTAGAAGGGTGCTCTATAACTCAATATGAGAGATATGTTGTCATGTTAGAATAGTGTTAGATACAATTATATTAAAAAAACAAAGATAATTTAATTAAAAAAATTAACAATAATAAAGTAAAATTGATTCAATTAAAATAAAACAATTACATATACTATTACATATTACAACATCTAAAATATTAATTACTTCATATTAAATGTTAAAAAAAAATTAAACCTAATTTTTTTTTTTAGATAAATCTATATTCATGATGAATATACACTACTTTATTTAGTTATAAATTAAACAATTATAACATAGCATCACATTCTTAATTTTGTTTTATTTTGTTTATTCATATACATTACATTTACTCATACATATACATATATATGTATGAGATTTATTATGTATTCTAAATTTTTCATAATATTTATATTATTAAATATATAAAATTTTAATTATTTTTAAGTAAGAATTTAATCTTATTTTTTACAATGAATTCAATGATAAAATTTAAAAATAATATTATATCAAATTTATTAATATAAAATAATAATTAACTTCTTAAATGTTAAGATATTATATTAGACAAATCATATAAGTCCATACATCTAAAAAAAATTAACAGATATCAGTCTCTCGTCTCCTTACTGTTGAACTTCATAATTGTTTTACAATATTATACTGTACAAATCATATAAATTCCTACCTCTAACAAAAACTAAAACATAAAATTCCCTCATCTCTTTCTTGTTTTTCTTTCAACAGAAAAAATTTGTAATTTCATTGAGGTACAAAATTACATTTGCATGCATATACTGATTATGAATAAATAGTCAGGTATATAGTATCTAGTAAGAGAACCACATAGAGAACCAAATTACAAGTAACAAGTGCCTAAAGAAATTTCCCAGACATGGGTAAAAAAACAGAGATAAAAGAGGCCTAAGAGGGCCCAAATCTAGCTAATACGATGCTAAAAAAAGTTACGGACATGTCAAAATAGATTGGGAAAACCCTGCATCTACAGGAAAATAGTTCAGAAGCTACATGCACGAAGATGGACCTCAAAGTGTGGGAACACTGCATGCCCAATAGTGGACCTCAAAGCTCTGACCCAATCTCCAAAAAGAAGCAGAAACCAAGCAACCAAAATGAAATGCATCAGATCCCAAGTTGAAAGACCTTGCACCTGGCCAACAAACCATCGAGCGAGAGCCACAAAAGAGGCCCCAAAACGGATCAAGATGAAGATGGAGAGGCAAGGCTGGATAGATGCACCTCACCATATTCGTCGCAGGCAGGACAAAAAATTCGAGAAAGGGTAACCATTACTGCCCATGGGGGCGAAGCTAAAAACGCAAAATGTAGCAACCGTCAGTGAAAAGCACGAACATAGAGGATATGTTGGTTGGTTGTGGAACTAGGTGAAATCAGTAAGGAAACAGATATGGAAGAATCCCTAACCGCCCCAGATCCAAAAAAATGGAGCTTGAACAAAGGCAAAGGAGTTGCCCATGATAAGGCACAAAATCCCAGAGACGAGGTTGAGAAACCACATAGTCACTCTGAGATTAGAGGAAGTTCCCAAGGAGGACAGAGTGGTGGTAGAAGTTCTTTTCCTAGAGGTAGGCGAAGAGACAGAGAAGGAGAAGTAAAGTGTTATGACTGCGGAAAGACATGACATATGTCTTGGGATTGTCCCGAGAGAAAGAAAGGAGGTGAAGCTCACATATCAGAAGCACAGAAGCAAGATGTTGAGGCAGAAGGTGTAGAGGATGGAAGTTCCTTGATGATGAATAAGGTTCTTTTGAAGCAAGAGACAGAGGATGAAAATCTAGTGCAAAGGAACAATTTTTTCAGGATATCTTGCAAGACAAAGGACATGGTTTGCAAGGAGATAATTGACAGTGGGAGAATTGACAACTTCGTATCCACAGAGATGGTGGAGAACATAGAGATGGATATGACTTCACATCTGACACCGTACAAAGTCTCATGGTTACAAAAAGGTCATCATGTAACAGTTACTCAACAATGGCTGGTTAATTTTAAAATAGGGGGATATAGGGATGAGATCCCATATGATGTGATTCCTATGGATGTCTATCATGTTTTGTTGGGAAAACCCTGGAAATATGATAGGAATGTTATTCATGATGGGACGATAAATACATACACCTTATAAAAGAATGGTAAGACACACATATTGCTGCCAATTGAGGAAAAGAAGGTGAAGGAGGAAGCCAACACGAACATACTTCTCATGAGTGGGAATGAACTTCTGAATGAAGTAAAGAGGGAACAAGAGATGCAATTTGTTGTAGTGAGGAAACCAAAGGTTATCCTTACCATTACTTCATTGGAGGATTTGCCTGAGGAATTTCAGGATCTACTAGAGAAATTTGCTGATATTGTAGTGGATGAGTTGCCAAACTTATTTCCACCTATCAGGAGCATCAATCATCACATTGACTTGATACCAGGAGAAAGCCTGCTGAACAAAGTAGCGTACAGATTGACACCTCAAGAGAATTGTAGAGTCCTAACTCAGTTAAATCCAAAATATTTCATACAATTAAACATAAAATTCTTTCTCATACATAAATAATTCATTCGCCATCAAATGAGCATATAATATTTGACAAAATTTAAAATTTAACTACAGCATGAAAATAACTTAGCAATTTCATAAATAAACTACTTTCTTCTGATGCTAATTCCCGTTGCTCCATTGGTCCAATGTTGAAGTTGAAACTGTGTCAAACACTGCCAAAAACCGAGTTTTCCTCCCTGCCAGCTAGGATTAGCCTGTCCGTCTCCCTANCCCCTACTTCTGATTCCCCAAAAACCCCCAACAAACCCAAAATCCTCACACCAGAGATCTCCACAAAAAAATCTCCCACATAAATATATCCTCCTCCTCAAAATTGCTTCCTCCCCAAAAGATTGCCCTTCCCCGTAAGACTCTTCTCGTCATATTCCCCCTTCACCGACTCTCCCCCCTTCATTAATTTCCTTATCCCCTTTATTTATTATCTTATCCCTATATTTATTATCTTATCCCCTTATTTAATATTTCTTCCCCCCGCATGCATAAATCTTTAATACATTAAATTATTAACCCCCTTTAATTCTTTACTCAATTAATTAATGAGTCAATTAATAATTAATTAATCATTGATAGATATGGACAAATAATTAATAATAATTAATTAGTTAATATTATTTAATAAATAATTATTTTTTAAATAACATATTAGGACAGTCAGATTATCAAATTAATTATAATTAATTATCCCTATGCATCTATTTAACTAGGGTTGTTACAAGAATGAGGAAGTGAAGAGACATGTTCAAGATCTATTAGATAAAGGATTGGCCAGAGAAAGTTTGAGTCCATGTGTAGTACCAACTGTATTAAGTCCAAAGAAGGATGGAGGATGGATAATGTGTATGTACTCTAGAGACATATATAAGATCACCATCAGATAGAGATTTCCATTGTCGAGGATGGACGAACTGATTGATTTATTAAGTGGATCCAACTATTTTTCAAATATAGATTTGAAAAGTGGATATCACCAGATTAGGATGAGAGAAGGTGATGAGTGGAAAATAACATTCAAGATGAATGAGGGATTGTATGAATGGCTTGTTATTCCATTTGGTTTAAAAAATGGCCCAAGTACTTTTATGAGGTTGATGAATTAAGTATTAAATAATTTTATTGGTAAGTTCGTGATCGTGTATCTAGATGAGATACTGGTGTTGATCAAGAGTAGGGAGGAACACTTGAGACACTTGACATTGGTGATGAGGAGGATGCAACAAGAGAAGTTGTTGATTAATTTGAAAAATTCCTCTTTCATGAAGACAAAGCTCATATATTTTGGTTTTGTTATTTCTTCAAACAAGTTGAATATGGATCCCAAAAATGTGAAAGCGATCAAAGAATGGTCATCACCAAGGAGTATGTTTGAGGTAAGAAGATTCCATGGGTTAGCAAGTTTTTATCATAAGTTCATCAGGAATTTTAGCGGGATTAGTGTACAAATGATGGATATAGTGAAGAAAAGACATAATTATTTCAAATGGAGAGAAGAGGATGAGAGAAGCTTCAACATATTGAAGGAGAAAATAACTAAACAAGTGGTTCTGGTTTTTCCATATTTCAAAAAGACATTTCAGATGAGATGTGATGCGAGTGGAGTTGCAATTGGAGAGGTATTATGTTAGGACAACAGACCTATTGCATATTTCAGTGAGAAGTTGAATGAAGATAAACATAATTACTCCACATAAGACAAGGCGTTATATGCCATAATCCAAGCATAGAAGAAATGGAGACATTATCTCTTACTAAAGGAGTTTGTTTTGTATAGTGATAATCACACTTTGCAATTCATAACCAGACACGAGATGTTAAACCAGAAACATGCTAAGTGGATAGAGTTTATGTAGAATTTCACTTTTGTCATTAAACATATTTCTGGGAATGATAACAAGGTTGTTGATGCATTGAGAAGGAGAATTTTGATCCTACGGGAATTTCAAATCAAAACCTTGGGGTTTGATCACCTTAAGAAAATGTATCACAGTGATCGAGATTTTGGAGAGGAATGTGAAGCATGTGCGAATCCTATGCTCAGAGATAGAAGCCAATGGGATGAAGATATGATTCAGGATGGATTGTTTTTCAAAGGATTCTAGTTGTGCATACCAAGATTCTCAATGAGGGATAATTTGCTGAAGGAAAATAATAGTGGAGCTCTAGTCGAACACTTCGGCCATGAAAAAACATTTTCCCAATTAGCCAGTTCATATTATTGACCAAGTATGTGAGCAGAGGTTAAAATATTCATGAAAAAATGCAATATTTTTTAGTATGCCAATGGGAGGAAACAAAACTCTGGGTTGTATCAGCCATTGCCTATTCCAGAGAGACCTTGGGATCCAATAAGCATGGATTTTGTGTTAGGATTGCCAAACACACGAAGAGGAAATGATTCCATATTTATGGTGGTGGACATGTTTTCGAAGATGGCACACTTTATCCCATGCCAGAAGACCAGTGACGCAACACATTTTGTGAACTATTTTTTCAAAGAGGTTGTGAGACTCCATGGATTGCCCAGGAGTATAGTTTTGGAAAAGGATACCAAATTTGTTGGCCATTTCTGGAGAACATTGTGGAAAAAATTGGTGACAAAGCTATCTTTTAGTTCTGCATATCATCCATAGACGGATGGACATACGGAAGTGGTGAATAGAAGTCTAGTGGATTTGCTCAGGAGTTTGGTCATTAAACACCATAATCAGTGGGATCAGATTATAACACAAGCTGAGTTTGCATATAATGACTTAGGGAACATGAGCACTGAGAAAAGTCCATTTCAAATCATTTATGGGATAAATGCGAGAGGAGTATCGCAGTTAATAGATCTCAAGTAGAATGAGTTTAGGAGCGTGGGAGCTGACAATTTTGATGCATAGATGTAGGAACTTCACAATCAGATCAAGGAGAAGTTCAGGAAGACTAGCTGTAAATACAAACATAGAGTTGATAAACATAGGAGAAAGCTTGAATTTGAAGTCGGAGATAAACTTCTAGTACATATGAAAAAATAAATATTCACTAGAGGAACGTATAACAAACTGAAGTTGAAAAATATAGGGCCATGTAAAATCTTGAGGAGATTTGGCGAGAATGCTTATTAGTTAGAGCTTCTAGAAGATGTGGTTATATCACCCATATTCAATATCATAGACCTGTATATTTACAGAGAATATGGAACCGAGAGAGCTTAAGATCAAAGAAATATTCAATGGGAGAAACAGATTCCTGTAGCAGAGAAGTCGTAGATGGAAAATATCATAGATCAAAGAATTGGTAAGAAGACCAAAAGGAAGACATATTTTCAATACTTGGTAAATTGGAAAGGAGGACCAAAAATAGATGCCAGTTGGGTTAGTGAAGTAGAGATCCAGAAGCATGGAAGATCGGTGTAGGAGCTCATGGACATGAGTCCATGAATTTTATAGCCAAGGGAGTAAGATGCAGGAGCATCGCGAGCAAATCATAAGCATGGAGGATAGTTGGTCGCACTAGCGCACATTTTGGAAATATTTTGAATTTCAAATTGATCAATGTATTGATGAGATATCTGACAAAACTTTTGAGTTATAAATGTCTTTAAATGTTTGAAGGCTAAACCATCACGAAAGTTTAATGGGGGAATGTATTTCATTTTATGGATCAGATCAGAGTACAGATTAAGAGAATGCTCTCTTATCTGTCTGACACAATATTTATTGTAATAGGCATTGAGTAGTTGATACATTTTAATTCCATTTAAGTTAGCGTAGAGTAGTTGGAGGGAATTCTAGAAGAGAACCTCTTTGCATAATTCTTTGTAATATTGCCCAAGAAGGGTATTTTTCCATTGTTGGTGATCGTTGTTGCTGTGGATAGAGGAGAACCGAGCAAAAGTTGAATATATATTGTATAGGTCAAGGAGTGGTGAAGAAGAGTGTATGTATGTATACAAGTTTCAATTGGATGAATATAACAGAGATATATTGTCCCAAATGTGTGTTGGTTATGTTTCTATCTGAATGAATGCTAGAACTTATTATTTTTCAATTCTCTATTATTTATGTTCTTTAATCCATGAATTCATTTTCTTTGTTGAATGTATGAATCATTTTGAGGAATAGATAAGTTTCAATCATTATTTTTAGTCAGTGAGTGCAAGGTGTGCATAGTGTCCACAAGGAGTGTGTGATTTAGTCTTCTTCGACTCGAAATCTCAAGAGGGATATCTTGATTCAATCATAAGAGGTAGAAGTGGTTGGAGAAAAGTCGCAAGGAATGCAAAGTCATCCACAAAAGTTTAAGTGTGGGGAGATATCTATTGCAAGGTGTTCACAGATCGAACTCTTGACTAAGTGTCGAAGATATTGTTCAAAGGGACAAAGAAAATCAAAGAAGGAAATCGTAGGAGGGAGGGCAGTGGAAAGCTTCAAGGAAAGGAATCCTTGAACTTCTTGTAAATTCCAATGGGAAATATTCATTCTTAGAAGGAGAAGAACGATCCCAGACCATTGGATCTGGTGAGCTGCAAGGAGGAGAAACGTTAAGAATTTCGATAACTCGGAGGATCGACATGTTGGAAACTTGAAGAAGACCAGGGCATGAAGTCTAAATTCACGATTGAATCTCGACCGTTGATCATAGGAGGACACGTGGCAACAAGATCCAAGAGTTTGTAAAGGGATAGAGTTTCACGGGGTCATGAAGTCCGAACCATTGTGGGGCCAGTGGATCCGAGGGGATGCATGGCATGAGTTCGGATAATCGGAGTTGAGTACATAGGGAAGGAGTGAAGAAAGGATTTGGAATATCCCCAAAGTCCTAACCGCGAAGAAGGTAGACCCACAACCACAGTCGTGGTCACTTGCAGAAGAGCTTGTGTGGTTGGGTAAGATAGTTTTGGTTGCTTGTAGTGACCCAAGGATTCATTTTGAATCATAAATTCAAATGATCCAAGACCGAGACTTCAGGCATCCCTTTGGAGGGAAGGGGGTTTGCGTCAGATTGTCGTGAGGCTTAGCCATGAATTGAGTAAGTATATTGATTGAATATGAAATGTTTGGATTGGTTGTATTTAGATAATTGAAACTTCTCACCAATTATCAATAGAAGGTACCATTCATTTCTTTTGTCTCATCATCACCATTGAGCTTAATATTATGTTCTAATGGAGTATACATTTGTTTACATTCACTTATATTAAACCTCTTAATTAACTCCATTGTATACTTTATTTGTGTGATTAGTGTCTTACCATATCCTGTCCACACCTCAACGCGCAAATAATAATGCAACTAGCCAAGGTCTTTCATCTCAAATACTCATGACAACAATATTTTTATTTCTTCAATCAACTCATTAGAATTTCCTATTATGATTAGATCATCAACATATAAAGAAATCAAAACAATATGAACAGTTCCATCTTTCTTGATATAAATATTTGTAACACATTTACTTTTAATAAAACCTTGTTGAAAGAATAAAGTATAAATTCTCATATACCATGACTTGGGTGCATGTTTAGGTCCATACAATGTCTTGTTTAACCTACAAACAAGATTCTCCTGAAATTTCTTTAAAAACACCTCTAGTTGAACCAGATAAATCTATTCCTTTAATTATAAATTTATAAAATCCTACTTAACATCGAGTTGATCTAGTTTGAAATTATACTCAGTAGCCATTACAATATTTAATATAATGTTATTCATCTTAGCTACATGTGAAAAAGTGTCTTCATAATCAATTGCTTATTTATTTGAATAATACTTTGCAACCAATCTAGCTTTATACTTGTATATACTACCATCAACATTAAATTTAGACCTCAACAACCATTTTGATCCTATAGGGAATTTATTCTCAGGAAGTTTTGTTAATTCCCATGTTTTATTTTTCATCATAGAATCATATTCTTCTTTCATGGCATCGATCCATACTATATGGTATTTATCTTGCTAAAAACTTTAAGGTTCCACCACATTCACAACTTCAGTCATGAATCCATAAAATTTATGCCACAAAGGTGTATGAGTTTTTTGTGTTCATCTCCTTGGTGCTACACTACTTTGTCGAGTTCCTTCACCTCATTTTCTACTCTGTTGAATTCCTTCATGTCTTGTTGGTGAACTTTGTCTATTGAAGAATCCATGTTTCTTAAGTCATAATCTTGAACCTATTCAACATTTTTTTCTTCTTTGAAACTTTCATCATTTTCATTGGGAATATGCCATACACCATGACTATCTTATTTTTTACCTTCATCTATATGTTCATGAAATAATACATCTCTGCTTGAAAAAAATTTATGAGTGTTGGTATCATACATTTTATATGATTTGTGATTAGTACAATATCCAATAAAAATGCATTTGATTTCCTTGACATAAAGATTTCTCCCATCTTCTTTAGGAACATGAAAAAATACTTTTCTTCCAAACATTTGTAGATGATTTACTACTAGATTAAAGCCATAAAAGGATTGAAAATGATTTTTATGATCTAAAATTTTTGTAAGAATTCCATTTTCATATATACAACAATATTGATAACTTCAATTGCAAAACACATTAGAAATATTTTTACCTATTATCATGCTTCAAGCACATTCAACCAAACTTCCATTTTTCCTCTCAGATACTCCATTCTATTGAGGAGTATGAGACACTTTAAACTATTATTTTATTCCATTGTATTTGCAATATTTGAAGAAATCCATTGATGTGTATTCTCCTCCTTGATCCAATAAAATAATCTTGATATAACAACCTATTTTGTTTTCCACCAGATTTTGAAATTATTTAAAATAATAAAAAACATCATTTTTGTTTATGGTAAAATAGACCCATGTATATATAGTTCTATCATCAATAAATATAAGGAAATAATATGCTCCTCCAAGAGACCTTGTTTGCATAGGACCACACACATATGTATGGACTAGCTAAATAATTTCTCATTTTCTATGATTTGTATGTGTAGGAAACTCTTTTGTATGTTATTTACATAGTGCACACCCTTCACATGTAGTATGTTCATTCTTAAGATTTGGAATACCCTCCACCTTTTTTTTTTTAAGTAACATCAAATTCTTATGATTAAGATGACCACGCCTTTGATGCCATAAGTCTTCCTATAATATAGTTGTTGATTTCATTGCTTGATGATCCTTCCTTGTGATAGAGTAACATTACACATATTTAAACCACTCTCATGTGTTTGGTAGTGAATCATTGGTTCACATTATTCATGGGTAAAGGAAAACATTATATACTAAGCGTGAGATTTTTTTTTTGTTGGAAATTATTAATATGTAAGAGGTTATAGTTTTCTTCAACCTAGATTAACATATATTATTATGAGGAGAGCTATCAAGAATGATGAAGGTCTCTTGGCCTATGTTTCTAATTCAACATCTGTGTAATCTTTGGAAAATGTACAATATTTTTTTTTTCTTTTTGCTTCTATTCTAGGTTATTCTTCTTTAAATAACGATACTGAGGATTAAAATGTACCTTTATGTTCCTACCTTCGACTATTTAATTCCATTGAACTTGAACCTACACTAAACACATAGATTCCCAGTTGCTTATTACAACATAAGAAGTGGCTACAGATATTGATAATGATCATTTAGATAAACATTGTAAATGTGATTGTTCCATGATCCTTCTATATTTTGGCTTGATTTTCATATAATCACGATACAAAAACATTTGCAGAAAATTTTGGAGATCCATATTGGGATATTGAAATGAATAAAGATTGTCATTATTTAATGGTGAACAATACTTGATATATTGTCCTTCTTCTAGAAGGAAGTTGTAACATCCCTCTCTACCGAGCATACTATTATTGACTTATTCTTTGAGGAAACTTTCTTGCAAGTGATTCAGGTATGAAACACTGTGATTTCATTCATATTATGGGATATATATGATGATGTTGAGGTGTTATAGTTGACTGATTATATTTATGTATATATAAGTTGACAAGAGATTTTGACAATTCGTCCTGAGTGTGCAAGTCACATGACGAGATATGGATGTCGGTGGCATCAAAGTAATTCCTTGGACTCCATATTGATTCAAGGAGTGGATTGTATTGTTTAAGTATTTAATTATTATGCACATATAATGTATGATGGATTTTTGTATGATTTATGTATATGGATTTTTGACACTATTTTTGTGACTGGATGCAAGATTGATGATGCTTGATAATATGTCTCACATAAGGAGTAAAGGGGCCTTGCAAGGAAACCATATATTGAGGGAGAGGTATGGCAACATCCCTATCACAGCCTACTAGAACTCTCGTCATGGCTAGAACTGTAAGCTAACGATTACCTAGTTTGGGTGGTCCACGATCCCGTGAGGGAAGACTATGACAATTTCTTATGAATATTTCTAAGGGGTGTGCAATAAGGTGGAGTCCTTATTCCTTATAATCCCCTACTCTCTCAAAAGGTCAACTGAATAGAGTTTTGACTCCAAGGGGTTGGAAAAACTTCCAAAAAAAGTCAATGTGAGTGGCACCCTCAGAGCATGAAGATGTGTCTTGAAAGGCGCATCACAGAATTGAAACCTGAGTCAATAAACATACGTGGAATAGAAAACATTGAAATGATTAGACCTTGTTGGATTAAAATAATTAATTAAACAATAGATTATTAATTATTAAATCCGAGCAGAAGTCTAAGTTGAAGTCTAAAATTAAATAAAGGACTAATTGAATTGTGACATGAGTTAAAGATTTGAAGGAAATAAAATGTTAGGAAATAGTACGTAAAAAATCCTAAAGAATTGATAAAATGAACATGTGTGCATGAAATTATTAAAAATGAATCTTTATTTAGAAATAAATAACAACTTGAGAGAATGGGTTATGCATTGAATATAATTTGAGTCAACCAACCCTAGTCTAACTAGAACAAGACTCATAATACAACTCTAACTAAAATCTAGTTAGGAGACACCCATTAATTAAGGGAATGGGGAAATAAGAGACAACTAAGAGGAAAAGAAGGAACACATGGGGAAATGTGAGGAAAAGTGAGTTTTAAATAAAAATAAAAGAGAAATTTCTTGTGCAACCTGGGGAGAATGTGACACATGTAGTGGGTAAATAATCCTTTAATTGAATTATTTAAAAAAAAAAATTATGCAATTGACGTTCAAGGAAAGGGAATCATACCTTTTGGGGGAAACACTATTATGTTGCCAAATTTTTTATTGACTGTGTTTTTACTTGTTAGTGTTGGGACTCGAGGCTTTCGAAAGAGTGGAATCTCTTCCTTGTGAGGCAAGATTAGAAGCTATTGTGTTCTATTTTTTTTGGTTGTCCCCTTTGTGGCTCGTGGGGCTAAGTGGGAAGAAGAGTAACCTTAGCATTGTATCAGAGGTACCGATGAAGTCTCTGGGATTAGCAATCTAAGGAAAGGAAGGATCGCAAGAATTGAAGGGCATCTTCATTACCCAACTTCCATTGGTCCTAGTATTTTTTTATTCTAAATTTATTTAAATTACAAGTGTATTAGTATAATAGATTGACAGAGTCACTGTAGATTCTTGGAAAGTTTGAATTCCAAGTGTTACATTTTCTACCAAACGAATAATAGTTACTGGTTATATTTTAAATCTTCATTGTAAATTTTGGACGTATCTAAACTTTATTTGAGTGGCATGATCCTCCTTGTACAATGTGATTTTATATTGTGTATAGCCTATGTTGAAAATATGTATTTTCGTCCATAATTTAATCATATTGATCAGATTTTGTTGAGCTTATGATAGGAAGTTAACAATGCAATGTTCGCTAGTAAACCAAGGAATTTGTTCTGAAATTCTATCATGATTTTCTTGTTAAATTTCATTTAAATCAAAATTAAATTCTCAAAGGGATCTCTATCAAATCAGATACTAGATCTGAACTTTGTATCATTTTCCATGTTAATGCTTGTCTCAATTTAATTTCAGTTCCATTATGCACTCTGTTGAAATTGTTTCAACCCGAATAATTATGAGTTTCTCTAGTAATTATGTTCACAGAACCAGGTTTTAGTATCATGGAGTTTTTGTATATCACTGTAATAAATCCATATTTTTCGGGATCGTGGGTTACCATACAAAAGTTTTCAGGGGTTTTTATTTACTCATTAAAATCCTGGACTTTATCCCTTTTACCTTAAAAAGTTACACATGTGACCACGGGCTAGAACCTAATGCCAACCCTAAGCACGCTATTCAGGGTTCTGGAACTCCGACGCTCCAGAGGTTCATAAACTCAACAATCCCTTCCACCCAAAGTGATTACCGGTCGAATTTGGTCATAAAACGAAGTTGACCGATAGTTGTAGGTTAACCCCACTTTTCCACCTTTCGTTGTCAACGTTTATGAACTTAATAAAACAACTTGTGGAGATTCTCCCCAAGCGAGAACCTATGGTGGAGTTTCACTCTGGAACTCTGGACTTTGGATTTTTTCCCCGTGTCACAAATTTAAAGTGTATCACCCGGATTATCAAACCGTCGAAGGGCTCATAATCTAATAGCTTACACTTTCCTTAATCAACAATTGACATCTACTCTGTAGTTTGTAACTCCCGAAGTATTTCACCTTTTCGTAACAACGACTCATTTTTGCCAAATTACCGAACCTTTGAAAAATGAAGGCTCGTAGATATGACGGTCCTTGATCGATCGCTAGATATATGACTGTCCTTCACTCTGGGACTTCAAAGCTTCAGTGTTTTCTTATCCTTAGTTAGTTACAAATAAAATTACCAAATGGCCGAACCCCTTCAAGATCCAACAACTCGCTTTCTCCCATCGATCTATGGTGTAGATTCACTCCGCAACTTCGGGCTCTGGGGATGACTTAATGCAATCAACTAAAGTTCATCGAAGTAGCGAAGCCCTAAGGTATTAGGGTTTATCAAGGGTGCATATCCTATCTGATTGAATGGTCATGGAGATTTTGACCCCTCACAGTTAGATGTCGACCGCTACCTCCTTTGAAAAAATCCACTCATTTATTTTCTCTCTTGAACCCTACACATGATTCTTCTCGTGAGCTCTAGATTCTAATTTTTCAGTGCGCACTTACAAATCCCTTGTGTAAGATTTCTTTGGCCCTCTAGAACTTTGTCCTTCTGGTTCTTAAGACCTTTTCCTGATTTGAGAGAGGTTTTTGTGAACATCGAGTGCTTTTCTCTTGAACATGGAATTTCAAGGAGCCTATCTACGCACTTCGAGAGTTGGCTCTGGAAGGGTTTCACTGTGACACCCAAGGGAGAGAGGATTCAAGATCCTTATAGAACGTGTTAATTCATTCTCATGATAAATGTTCACTCATTGCATAATTTTATTAATCACTTTAACAGTTAGTTTACAAGGTACAATGTAAGTTTATGATCTCTCCTATGAATTGAAGAGATTTTTCTCCCCTCCTCCTTTCCTCCTTCAAATTTTTTGGTGGATCAGACATCTATATACTTGGTTGTACCCTCTAGGGTTATCACCCTCACTCCAGTAAACCTAATAAGGTCAAAGTGGCATAATTATAGATTACTTATTAATGGACTCTGGTTTTTACTGTAAGTTTTTGTCCAGATATTAATGGAATCATTTTTATCCTTAAATTGAATAATATGATGAATTATTGTAATAATAGGCATTGGGCATTATGAAATGGTGATCATGTGACTAGATGTTTTTGTGTTGAATAAAATATATCTAATTATGTTGGTAAATATAATTGATGTTCATATTGGATTGAAAATATGGGAATTAGATACTTCCTTGCTCCTCAGAATAGTCACCATTCCTGAGACCTTACATGGTCAAAATCAATTGGATGAATCTCAGACTTGAGCATTTCTTAAGTTTCTTGGAGGTCCTAAACTTTCAGGGAGTTGGGATGGGTAGATATTTTTGATTCCCTTGTATGATGACTTATTCTGTTAGAAGCAATGATGTTATGTGATAAAATTGGTTGTGGTTGATCTTGAATAATCGTGACATTTAATCTTGTTGTATGTGATAATTATGTGATATAGGATATCGTTAATACATTTATGTTGCATCTAAATCTAGTTGTGCAAGAATTAGACTGCGTATGATCGAAGTATGTTAATATCATGCTTAAGTTGATCTAATGATGTTTTCTTAATGTTTTAAAGGAAAAACAAATCTCTCACTGTTATCAATTGTTTATGACGTAACAGAGGGGTTGTTACATATGGTATCAGATCTGGTTCAACCCTACAAAATTGGATCATTATGCCATCTGTTGTGTTAAAAAAATGATTGAATTAGATCGCTATTAAAGATTTGAAATTGCTCTTGTTGGTAATCATGGCTAGAGGACGCATGTGAAGTAGATGACATGGTACTGGAGGAAGAGGTGTGACACCTCTAATAACATCCATG
>JASDQU010220565.1:736-17824 GCA_032191745.1 Picea mariana
TTTCATGGGGATGAATCCGTCCGATTTTCATAATGGTATGCATAATTATGACACTCAGTCTATGCCTTGGGTCTCTAATCATTTTCCTCGTGGTATGTTAGACATGTCTTTGTACTTTCCGTCCTCTATCTTGTCTCCTTATGTGAATCCTATTTGTGGGTCTGGAGGCATGATGCCTTCTTATTCTCCCTTTTAGTTTGGTGGGAGTCATATCCCTCAAACAACTCTTATGGTAGGAGGTTGGAAGCTTCCTTTCTACGAATCCACTTTTCTAGGAGAAAGTGCTCAAATGGGCGGTCATTATACTTATTACACTATGTTCACCTATCCTTCTGTTATGTCAGATCCTATGAATGCTTTTCCCATGGTGGACCTTCGTCTGTCCTCTGGTGTTCCATCGAGAGGGATTCATTATTATCATATGGGAAACTCCCTTCACGAAGTTCCTTCATCTGGGGGCAACATATATCCTCACATGAGTAACCCTTTTCATGCCACTTTATCCTCCATACACCCCTTTATGAATCAGTATGGAGGAGGATATTATCCTGCTGGATAGGGCCATGGTGTATACCAGAACCCTTCTTGGCCTACAATTTCTCAAAACCAGTCTTTCTCATCACCTTGATCTCAAATGCCACAATAAAACACCACCACAAGTCCAGTCACTACGTGTCATACTGGCATTATATCACCAACCTCTGCTGGTCATGTTGGAGATTGGTCGACAACCTCTATTAGTCATGTTGAATACCAGCAACTAGTTGTTGTAGGTCATGTTGGGGGAACAAATTTAGTCATTGCTAGTCACACTGCACATACATCACCAACCTATTCTAGTCATGTTGGGGATTCATCACCAACCTCTGCAAGTCATGTTGGACATTTTATACTAGCTTCTGCAAGTCATGCTGGGAGCATGTCACCAGCCACTGCAAGTCATGCTGGGGGCATTCATATGATTGAGAAGCCTAGGTGTGTAAGACGTAGGCCCAAGTTCCTTTGTAGGATTTGCAAAGGATATCACCTTACTCATTTGTGCCTTGATATTGTTGTGGTACAAGAAGTGTGGTCCTTACCTAGAGGCCCTTTGAGTTCTAATTTGTCTTTGGATTCCCAACCTTATTTGGTTGATATAGCGGTCATGCCGATGCAATATTTTTTTGACACCCCTCTTCCTTTAGAGGCTGATGCATTCCTTGACCTTGTTGTCTTGCATCTTGTTCAACCAATGATCATGTCGATGCAATATTCGACCGACACCACTCTTGCTTTTGGGGATGATGCATCTCTTGACCTTGCTGTATTGCATCCTATTCAACCAATTGTTAAAGAAGTGGTTGTGCCAATGAAATATTTGGTTTACCCCACTCTTCTCTTGGAGAGTGACAAGTCTAAGGAAATGGTTGCATCGATGCAATTTTCGATCGATCTTGCTATTCTAGTTCTTGATCTATACCTTCTATACCATGTCCTTAGCATTTCTAGCTCTGTAACTTTTGCACTAGGGAACATTCTACTCTCTTCGAGTATACTCCCTCCAAGCCCTAAGGTGGTTTCCTTTGAATAGAATGATCTTGTAGAGCCTCAACTTCCTTATTCTACACCCTTTCGGATAAGGGGAATTCTTCAATATATTGTAGATAAGGTAACCTCTGCAAGTATTTTATCCTCCTAGACTTGGAAAGATTTGGGTTTTCCCAAGATTGTGTTAGTTATCTGTGAGTTGTTGACTTTCAACAGAAGCCCAACATGGGATCCTTGGCCTCCCCCGTGACTTGCCGCCTAGAAACTCCCAAGCGAGTCAAAGTTAAGTTCTTTCTCGACTTATCTGAAAAGAGAAAATATTTTCGAGTGAATTTGTCCCTTTCACACTCGTTAAATTAGACTTGAAAGGTCACGAATTTTATTTAAGCCATTTTTCAACTCCTTTTCAAAAAGTGAAAAGATTTCTGAGTGAACTTGTCTCTTTCACACTCATAAATTAGATTTGAAAGGACGTCTATTTGGTACAATTTTATCCCTTTTTCACACCAAGTAGACTAAGATTATGAAAAAGGACATTTTTTGGCATCAAGTTGTGATTGCATCTCATGCCCTTACTTGTAGTATTGAGCGTATAGTCAGTTCTCTCTTTGTGTTATAAACTGTTTGCCTTAGTAGTTTTGCATCCTCAAACAAGAAGAGCCTCATTTATATCCTTCACAATTTGGCACCCTATACCCAGGAGGAAACATTCCCCTGAGTGTCCATCTCCCGCATGAACCTCCTTGCATTAAGCATAGGTATGTTCCACTACTGGAACTAGTTTTGCTTACTTGCGACACTTGTTTCGTCCTCTATATCATAGCATTCATTTGACTATGAAAAAAACAAAAAAGATGGGCGGGAAGGGAGTATTATTTGATATTGGTAGCAGTTGTGTCGCCTTTGAACAGAGCACAAAGTTATTGAGTCCACTTGTCATCATAATTTTGGGTTTAGCATGGCCTTAGGAATTTGAGCTCATTATAGAGAGTTTTCTCCCCCAACTAGTTACTCTTCCAATCCCTATGGAGAAATTGATTGATGCCTATTTGCATCCCATGGTTTCATCATTGAGTCTATGTTGTTGGAGTGTTCCATGTGTCTCATGCTTTTATTCAAAATATGTCTATCAACTTGTGTCGGCCATTCCTCACAAATCTTAACTTTACATGTCGGCCATACCCTCAATTTGTCTCAAAATCACATGATGTTGTAGTCCTATTATGCACTCTGGTCCTACTTTCATCATTGATAGGGAACCTTGAACCCAGCAGTCGACATTTCATCATGGTCATTGATTGGGTGGTTTCCCTTGTGTTTAACAGAAATACATCTATTCATACATTGGGATTTGTGCAGTGTCTTGGATGCCATTAGCCTTATTGGTGGTTTCCTCACCTTTGTCAGCAGTTTTCCTTATTGGCTGCTATTCAAAGGGTCTTTTTCATGTACCACTTGCACCTGGCACACGCAAAAGATGCATAAGGTCATTGGTTCATGAACATGTTCTTTGTCTGATTTCCTCCAAATCATGAAGCTCATGCTTTGTACCTCATGCTAAATGATGAGAGATTCCTTAATTCTCTCCTTTCATTGAGTCTCCTTCCATCGACTTCATCTCATGTATTCTGGAAATGATACCTAGATTCCTATGAGTACCTTGAGGCTTGCAGTCATTAGTGGCAGGTTCTCTCGCCATCCACAGTTGGGAATACATCAATGTCTCCTGATCGATGGATTCTTCAAGTGTTCTACCCCGACTCCTTTATTCACACTTGTAAGAATGTACTTGGTGCCTTGATACCTACTTTCATCATTTGTAGGTTATCTTGTGTTTGTTAACGGTATACCTCAATGACTGGTAATCAAACAAAGTCTTATTGTGTTTAACCTCAACTCCTTTATTCACACGATGTAGACTTGCAACTATGGCAGATTGTGTAGAATACTTGAAGACATCAGTATATGGCCACAACTTTCCTGATTTGTTGCTTCCTTTTCATTGGACCAATACCTATCTGACTACAGTGATCATGGGAGATCAGATTGTACTCCATTGTATACAGATATCTTCAAATTGATTTTGAGATTGGTTCTACTGGGCCTTGTTCATGACTATGACAACCTTTGGCATGTAACCGCATTTGTGTTTTCCTATTCATGTCCATGGACAGTTATTTGGTATATTTTCACATGGATCTGCAGTGTAATTCAAATTGGTAGCCATGTATGAAAAGTCAGTAAAGATTGTAATGAGCAACTAGTTCTTCTAGTTGGTTCCCCATCACTGCACTTCTAGGTTTTTATAATTTATTTCAGTCATCGCAGATACTCCTCTGACCTCACACATTAGGGGTCATCTGTTGTAGAAATATTTGCCTCACCCCATGCAATCTTGCATAGAAGGCATTTTTCCATTTCCCTATGCAGACTTGTCATCCCTTTTTGCAAAATCCCAGAGCTAAAAATACATTGTTTCCACATATATGCACCTTGCCTACCATACAGCATGCATATACGCAGGTTGCACCACTACAACCTGCATACATCGGGAAATGTGCCCAAAATTGGAAAATAGTGTCAAGTTTCCATGTCACGATAGGAGATGAATGATCTTTGGCCTTCCATATACTAGAAACATTCCGACTCAGCCCTTCAGTTCCACTTGAAGGCTATAAATGGGCCAATTCCGAGCTATGGAAAAGAGGAGAAAGAATTCAACTTTGAGAGAAAAGTTACTCTTGAGGAATTATTCACTTCACATTGAGTCTGCATCCCTTTATCCTTTAAGTCTGAACACAGTGTTCATCCCCCAAGATCTTCCCTTATTGATTGAGAACTTCATTTTCTCTCTTACATGAGCTTGCCTTTGGTGGAGGATTGAAGTAGTGGAGTCCCAGCTGGAAGGAACTTAGTTTCTCGGTTTTGAATCATGCCAACATGAAAGTTTGTAACGTATTCACTTCTTCTGATCATATTTTAATAGAAATACTATTTTCTCATCCAATTGATATCTTGCAAATATTTGAATTATTATTCCATGGGCGTATTTGTTATGAATGTTAATGGATTATGCTATTGAATGTGATTACATCATATATTATCACCATATTCTTTCTTTTCTTGGTTGTTGAGGACTAGTTGTAGATATATTGCTTTGGGTCAAGTTCTCAACAGTGGACTTCATCGAACATCTGGATGAGGTAGGACTTTTATCTTTTCTTTATAGCATATTTGTTTATATAGCATACTTGAGAATAGAGTTGATTTCTGCAGTCATTTCCATCTGTTGTGGTTTACCCCTAGCCATAGAGAGATTTTCCTCGTAACAGGTTCTTATACATTAACATATATACAATGTATGTGTGCCATAGTTGTGATGAAAACTCCCTCTTTTTTCGTTCATTGTTTAATCGACATCATAAAAATATGCCCTTGTGGTACTAGATGCAGGAATGTGTGTACTGTTCAACGAATTTTAAAAGGAACAATGAAAATACATTGTACTAGGACTAGACATGGGCAACGGTGACCTATGAATGGGGCCAACGTTGAAATTTTCTCAAATTTTTTCAGTATGCACTGAAATTTGACATGGATAGACTATTCGCATGCCTTAACGATATGGGAGGATTTGTGGACTCAAATTTTATTCACACACCCACTTGTTTCCATCATCAATTCATCATGTAAACCATAAACCCTATTTTTATTTCAATGTACACAAATTGGTTGAGTGCATAAGTTTTAAGTTTTCAACATCATTTCTTCATTTTTCTTCCAGGTTCTTATACATTAACATAAATATAATGTATGTGTGTCATAGTTGTGATGAAAAATCCCTCTTTTTTCGTTCATTGTTTAATCAACACCATAAAAACATGCCCTTGCAGTACTATATGTGGGAATGTGTGTACTGTCAAACGAATTTTAAAAGGAACAACGAAAAGACATTGTACTAGGACTAGACATGGGAAACGGTGACCTATGAATGGGCCAACGTTGAAATTTTTTCAATTTTTTTTTGTATGCACTGAAATTTGACATGGATAGACTATTCACATTCCTTAACAATATGGGAGGGTTTCTGGACTCAAATTTGACTCACACGCCCACTTGTTTCCATCATCAATTCATCATGTAAACCATAAACCCTATTTTTCTTTCAAAGTACACAAATTGGTTGAGTACACAAATTTTAAGTTTGCATTAGCCTTTCTTCATTTTTCTTCTAGGTTCTTATACATTAGCATATATACAGTGTATGTGTGTCATAGTTGTGATGCAAAATCCTTCTTTCTTCATTCATTGTTTAATCAAGACCATAAAAATATTCCCTTGCAGTACTAGATGCGGGAACGTGTGTACTGTCAAACGAATTTAGAAAGAATAACGAAAATACATTGTACTAGGACTGGACATGGGCAACAGTGACCTGTGAATGGGGCCAACATTGAATTTTTTTCAAACTGATTATGTATGCTATGAAATTTGATATGGATAGACTATTTGCATGCCTTAACGATATGGGAGGGTTTCTGGACTCAAATTTGACTCACACACCCACTTGTTTCCATCATCAATTCATCATGTAAACCATAAACCATATTTTTATTTCAATGTGCACAAATTGGTTGAGTACACAAGTTTTAAGTTTGCATCAACCTTTCTTCATTTTTCTTCCAGGTTCTTATACATTAACATATATACAATGTATGTGTGTCATAGTTTTGATGAAAAATCTCTCTTTTTTTGTTCATTGTTTAATCAACACCATAAAAATATGCCCTTGTAGTACTAGATCCAGGAACATGTGTACTGTCAAACGAATTTTAAAATGAACAATGAAAAGACATTGTACTAGGACTAGACATGGGAAATGGTGATGTGTGAATGGGGCCAGCACTGAAATTTTTTCAAATTGTTTATGTATGCACTGAAACTTGACATGGATAGAATATTTGCATGCCTTAACAATATGGGAGGGTTTTTGGACTCAAATTTGACTCACACACCCACTTGTTTCCATCATAAATTCATCATGTAAACCATAAACCCTATTTTTCTTTCAAAGTACACAAATTGGTTGAATACAAAAGTTTTAAGTTTGCATCATCCTATCTTCATTTTTCTTCCAGGTTCTTATACATTAACGTATATACAATGTATGTGTGTCATAGTTGTGATGAAAAATACCTCTTTTTTTGTTCATTGTTTAATCAACACCATAAAAATATGCCCTTGCAATACTATATGTAGTAATGTGTGTACTGTCGAACGAATTTTAAAAGAAACAATGAAAAGACCTTGTACTAGGACTAGACATGGGAAACGGTGACCTGGGAATGGGGCCAACATTGAAATTTTGTCAAATTGTTCCTGTATGCACTGAAATTTGACATGGATAGACTATTCACATGTCTTAATGATATGGGAGGGTTTCTGGACTCAAATTTGACTCACACACCCACTTTTTTAAGGAATAATTTACGAGGCACTAATTTAAGGACTATTTTTATCCCAAAAAATGGATGTTCGAGACCTCATTATAATGGGAGATCCATTCCTAGTTTTCAACTAGGTAAAGAAAAGATGTTTCATTAAACATATTGTCAATTTAAAGGAATATGTGCAAAGGGTAAGGGACTTGATAAAGGGTTTCAAATATTTTAACATAAATTTTATTCCAAGAGAGGAGAATCAAAAGGACTTGATAAAGGGTTTCAAATATTTTAACATAAAGTTTATTCCAAGAGAGGAGAATCAAAGGGAAGAATATTTAGTAGTTTCAAAGTCTCTTTTTAACCCCCCATATCTCCCTTGTTGAGAACCTCTTTCTATGTTGAACCCATTTTTACTCTTTATTTTAAATAAAAACATGTTTTGATAATGAGAGGTAGTTATAAGAGGAAATGTTATAAATAAGGAAAATACTATGGAAAATTTATTAGAAGTTATAAGGTGACTAAAATCTTCAGGAGGTCATGACCCTTTTAAGTTACATGTTCATAACTTGGTTGGTATGGTGATCCCATGCAATATTATGTGTTTTTATTAAATGTTTTTTAAGCTTGGAGACAATTTTTATTTTGCTTTTAAATCCTTTACCCCTCATATGTAACCTTTATGGACTAAATTCCCCAAATAACATAAGAATAGAAAGAATAAATCCAGGCATGCCTTGATAATGATATAGAGTCAATGAATAAAAATCCATTCTTTGACAGTTAAATGATGTTGGTTTAGGATTCCTTTGATCAGGGGCTTCTAGTATTTTTGTATCCATGCACATACAAGTTTGGGGATGACCATATCCCAATGAACTTTCCAACTAACCCACAATTACCTAAATTTAATGTCTTTCACCAGGATGAGGTTGAAGGCAATTTAACCTTCGACATTTCTTCCAACTTATTCAAAAAACATGAAGGCTGGGACTTAGAGTTTTTTATTGAGTCCAAAACCATGGCTTGAAAATATATGGCTTGTTCATTGGGAGGTGGTTTACAACCCCCCTCCCGACCCCCATATGTACCATCCATCACTTAGGGCCATGAAGCACCAGTTGGGTTTCAAGGGAAGAACCAAAACATCAAAGATATTACATAGTATATTAGTCTTAATGACTATAAATTAGTGTTATTTTGAATTGATAGATAAAAATTTATTCCAGCTATGAACTTATGGACACTCAATCATAGTCAAAAAACCTTATCTTTCAGTTGTATTTATCATTTCTTATTTTAGTTTGAATCTTAAAATCGAAATACTTTACCAAACACAATGTTATCATTAACACACCATTGAAATATGGAAAGACTATATAAAACACATAGAGTTAATTAATCACTTTGAATAGGGTGATGAGGTAATCATGTACATTAGCGTGTATGTATGTGGTCTCATGTTGAGTTCTAACTTGTATGGGTGGAAACAAGAATTAGTCAAATGTTTTTCATGTTTGTTACTAGATATTTGATTAGTAAACTAATATATAAAGCTTATATATATTAAACTATATACATTAATCATGTTCTAGGGTTTGTTATCACTATAATAATTTCTTGGAATCCAAGTCTTGAGACTTGGTGGAACGCTAAATTAGTATAAAGGAGTGTTAGACTGGCAGGTGGGGTCATATCTGGTGGACAGGGTTAAAATTGATGGAGACATAGGAGTGATGTGACCCGGCGGGCCATAGATCTTGAGCAGCCCAGATCGACGGTCAAGAGACATATCGGGCAAGGAAATAATGTGAAGGTTAAGAAGTAGAGAGAGGACTGGTAAAAATACCATGGTTTCAACCCATAGACACATGGCACCTCCAGAAGCATATCAGGGAGGAAAGCGGGTGAGCGTGAAACTGCTCAACCACGCCCCGATGTCATGTGTTATAATATCATTAAATATGTCAAATATAAATATCGCATGTAGAGAGGGGAAAGTGACGGGTGGTCAAATCATCTCACGCCACTTGTTCGAAGTACTTTGTGTCCATGCAATGCCAGGTGAGCATTGCCATATAACTGATTCAAAGGCTCATCATTCAGAATAGATTAGTCAAGTGTGCAAAACTGTTGTACCTGTAAGTACTTCATCAGTAATTCATGATTAGAACTTGATGACTATTGTCCTTGAAAATATGGATGGTATTACTCTATTTTGGGAAATCAACTCTTCATTCATAAACGGGGTAATTACAAACTAGATCAACTTCCTAATTTTTGTGCAATCAAGGGAGATAAATTATGTTTTCTGCAAAACTGAGAAACATGGAAAAAGAAAATTGGGTAGCCTTTAGTGAACCAGGATTTTCAACGAATATGACAAATTCATCATTGAAGAATAGAGAGAAATTGGTTGCTCGAATCTTAGCAACGAAATTTTATACAAAGCCTTCGGAAGAGCCAGGAGTGGATAAAGAGGTCAGATTAAATCTCATCATGAAGTATTTAATCATAAACAGACATGCAGTCGAGCACCATATGTGAGTTGTCAAGAGGAAACAGAGCAAGCATCATAATACAGAGGTAAAAGTTGAGGTGGTTGAAAGCGTTGGAGAAAATCAGCCTGCTTGGCTTGACACCTTGAAGGAAGAAATTGCTAATTTGAAATAGTTTTCAAGCTATATTTAGTGTGTCATAGAATTATGTAATAATATTGACAAGTGGCCTTCAAGGAAAAATCCCAAATATGTCAGTTTTATTTTATAACATCCCTAGAAATAGGAGTTCGGTTGTTGTGCGTTGGTCTTTTGTAACCAACAGTTAATTTTGGAACTTTGGGGAAGATGATTCGTTTTGAATTATGGATGTAATTTACCTATATATACAATTACAAATATTAATAAAGGGTTGGAAGGACCGAAGAGGGGCCTTCCCTCATAGAAGGAAGACTTTGCAAACCCATTGAGCTAAAGTGAATATACAATGCAGAAGCATTTTGAACTGTTTATGAAAAGATTCTAATGGTTGTGATATGAGTTATTTTTTCTCTCATGGTGTGTATTTCTTGTGTCTTTGAAATCCCATTTAAATTTTCCTCTTTTTAAATTGCGGAGTTAAGAGTTTGGAATTCGTCTTATGACACTCTTGAATTAGCAATTTAAATTATGTAATCCCCTTCTTAACTAATTCAGAATTCATTTCAATATGCTTTGATGCAGTTATTTGTTTTCCTTTTCCTCTTTCACCATGCAGATTTCAATTTTAAAATCTCAAATGCATTGCCTCATTTAGCCTTTCTCCTCTAGATAGTTCTAATGACCTTCCACTATTTTATTCATTTTTGACTCCATAGCGCTAAATGTCACCCCCTTTCTTTCACCAGCAACTGTATAAAACACCCAAACAAACCAAATCTAGCCATTGATTACCAAAGATACATCAAGTGACACGAGAGATCCCTCTCTGAGTTGAGCAGGCTACTACCCAACTCTAAAGTTGGTTGAAACAATTACCTCTATCATTTGTCTATTCATTCGAACAAAATTTACAGAGTGCTAACATTCTGGTGCCATTGTTGGGGATGAAATTGAAAAATTTTCCTGGAAAAGAACGACATGGTGGAGTTCTAAGGTCTAAGAGCAGCAGACACTTAGGCACATATTGGTTGTATTCTTGTTTTGACGACTCCACACATCAAAAAAACAGTTTGAAGGTGATTCCACTAGTAGAAGAATCCAAAAATTTAAATTTTAAATGGCGACTCCACTCTCAATGCAGAATCCAGCTTCCAAAACATTATTGGTGACTCCACTCAAGCTTCAAATATGATTCAGAAACTCTGTTGGAAGATGAGATCCCTTGACAGAGGTATGAAAAGGCATTATGGAAGGAAACAAGTACTTAAAATTGAATTTTTTCCAAGGCATTTTATTGTTTGTTATAAGTTTCCTCTGGTCCTTTCTTGAACATGCTAGACAATTTTTTCTTCACCTACTGCATGAAAATAATGATCATGATAATCATGAAATGGCATATCCTCATCGTAAGATTATACAAATATATCCTCGGTTTATTACTGTCTCTGATCAAAATCTCCCACCTGATCCATATGATAACCATGACCAAGTTCATGAGCCTCATGACACCAAGGTTGATATTTCACCTTCTGTACTTGATCCAACACCCTCTAAGACTCAGCATAGATACAGACCCTTAAAATTACGTCACATCCTTCATGACTTTCCTCCAAAGTATTAAGTAACTACCTGTGTTTGATGGGGAACCCGATGCTATCTCAGCTGAAAAACACATCCAAGGGTTTGAGCATTTTATAGATTTGTTTGAGATTGACCATGGTGATGTTTGTATGAAGGTATTCTCTCAATCCTGGTTTAGACTGGTTTAGACATTTGCAACCAGAGACAATTAGCTCATGGGAGGAATTGAAGAATGTTTTTTTAAAGTTTTCGGGCAATAAGAAATCTTTGGGTCTATATCTTACAGAGTTCTATGCCTTAAAAAGGCAGACCCGTGAAACTATTTATATATTTAGTAGGAGGTTTTCCAATATTTATTACAATTTTCCCAAAGAAATTCAACCCACTGAAGCTGCTTCCATGCTCCATTATATAACAACTCTTCATCCAGATTTGTCTTTCCTCCTGATGGAAAGAAGACCTAAGTCCTTACATCAAATGTTTAATGATGCTCAGGAGGTTCAACACAATATCCTGGCATGTGAACAAATTCAAAGTGGAAAATTGGGTGTTCCAAGACATAAGAATAAATGTGAACAAAGAGCATTTGACTGGAATCTTGAGCATAATATTGATGATGCTATAATCCCTCTCAAAGTTTTAAATGCCAATGATTTTGCAAAATATTATGTTCCACTTGTTGAAGGAGGAGGTGTTGATCCATCCCATGATAAGCAGGGTGTTGATTGTTTTATGTATTCATTTGTAGACATTCAAGAAGATGAGTTTGCAAATCAGTTTGTTGAAGAACAGGTTGATGTTCCAAATTTGTTCTTGTTAGATGATATTGTATATGTTGTTGATTCACCTATATATGATGAATATGATGGTGATTGAGATGTTGATTTCTTAGAACAACTATTTGTATGTTCTCTATCAGAAAATGCTCCTTTTCAGCAGTGTAATGAGAGCAATTAGCCTACATATCACAGTTACAAAGAATAAAATACTGAATGAGTTGAAGGGAATTCTTTACCTTTATGATTTTGTTCATTTAAATTGTTGAAATAAAATTCTAAGATCATCATTGAAGCAAAGGAATGTGTGTTGATGACAAATCACATTGATTCATAAAAAAAAATGGACCAGAAATTGCAGAAGTCTTCTCATGTTTTTTGTAATGTTCCCAAGCCAAGATGCAAAGAACATCACAGTTTTAGGTGTCATTTAAAACTTTTTTGGTTGTGTTATTTCGTCAAACACTTTGTTGGTTTACTTGTCTGTATGTGTTTACTTGTAGGTTGACCTCTTGGATTTGGCCTTAGGATTATATTGATGTTTTAGATGTGTGTTTGCAGCAATGGAACATACCTCAACCATATGCAAGACCAACAATATTATAGACAACCCAAAATGATTCAGATATGATCTTTATTTCATAACAATAAGAAAGAACCTGATATAATGAAGATGTCAATCTGGAATACTCAATAGATGATCCAATAACAAATAGGAGTTGCTACAAAACTCTCCAATAAGATACTATAAGCCTCCAAAGGTTGAATACACCCTGAATACCAATACAAGGAAGATCTGAGCCGTATGAAGTGTCAACCCCCAAGTTGGAAGATGCCACGCTCTGCTGGAACCCTGAAGCTCCTCAATAATTCGGCCCTGCTGCCAAAGATGTCCAATCACTCCAATAAATATGCCAAACAGTAGATCAGGTAAATTCAAGAACAACCCAGGTGCTCAAAACTCCAAGATCCCTCTCACGGGCATGGATCTAACCTCCCTCCAAGGAATGGTGCACCCCCCTAGATGCCTGAAAACCTAGATAATTAGGCCAAGATGAAGAAGACACCAAATGATTCCAATGAATATGTTGAACTGTAGATTGAAATGAGTAGAATCCCCTCCTGAAATCTCAAATTGAAATACCAAGGGAAACTCCTCCAAATGTTGAATCCTCCAATGGAGCTGCGTCCTCCTAAAACTGTCAAACCCTAGAATTTTAGCCCTGATGAAGGAGGCCTCCCAATGCCCTAAAAATTTCTAGAAAAATAGATCGGGACACTGCAAGTCACTAGGTGAAGTCTCAGGGTCATATCTAAGGTATAACCTCCTCAAATGGGATAGATCTGAATCTCAAAGTTGCCCTTCTTCTCTTCAATTCATCCAAAGCATCCAATAACTCAAATGGCACATGAAACTCCTTCGGAATGCACTAGATCTAATGGCCAAGCCCCTGCAATGAAAACTGAGGTGCTAGAATCTATTGAAGCCCTTCCAATCCCTTGGAATGAACTTCCCTCAAAGAATGGTGCGCCCCCCTTGCTAGAAACCCACTAATGGTGCGCCCCTCTTCTCTTCATGTGTCTGTGGCTAGTGTAGAACCCTCCTTCACTGATGTAGATCCAAACTAGAATGGTTTGGAGGAGTATTTCATCCCTGAGACCAATATTGGGACAAGCTAGGTGGAGTATTTCACCACCGAATCATCCTCTAGGGTTTGTTAAGTCAAAACCCTCAAAACCCCCAAGAGATGGGCCCTCTAGCTAGAAGCCAGATATCAGAATGATAAACATACATGAATTAATAAGAGAATAGAGGCCCTTGCCTCTTATTTATACTTCATTCATCCCCTTGTCTCTCCAAAGTAACTTTTTTTAATTATTAATTAATTAATTAAATCACTTTAATTAATTAATTAACCTTTTTACCTCTGAAAAGTGCCTTATCTCTCCTTGTGGCTTCCCTGGCCACTGAAAGTCACTTCTCAACATCCTATCCTGTATTTTTTCTCCTCCCGATTCCAATGAGCTATTACACTAAGAGGTTCCTCCAAGTATTGTGCCCAAAATGACCTCTTCAGTGAATTTAATTGACTTATAGCTCAAAATACTCAAAATCGTGGAAATCGTCAGAATGCAATGGAACCAAATCCAATCCATGCAGAATGGATCATAATGATGAAATAGGATGAGTGATGCAATATGGACCCCAAAATATCCCTCAATATCTCTTGTACTCGCTATAATCTCCAGCTGGCTACTCTAGTCACCATAACCCTCTGTAATGTAATGATGTCCCAAAGTAGGGACATTACAGTCCTCCCTGCTAGACTATTGTGTGTCCTCAAGCAATAACCAAATCCCTCCAGGTATAATACCAAGATCCCATGTCCACATGTGGGACACACAGTAGACCCCATCCAAAGATGAACTATCACGCACTCTACCCCCTGGGTCCCATATCAAGACATGAGCTACAATCCCCTGGGAAGCATAATCCTGAAATATATCAGCACCATGAAACTCTTGCACATGACACATGGCCTCATCCCAGAATTAGTCCACCCTCCAAGATACTACCAATATCCACACAGCCTCCATCAACTGCAAATGTTGAGGCCATAATGAGGTATTGCAAGACCTCCATGAGAAACCCTCAAGTGATGTGCTCTCCTCAACACTGAAGCTCAATGGAAAGTTAGAAAAACTTTCCCATGCAAAGGTCCACTCGCTCTTGTCAGTTGGTGAAATGATCAACTCTGTAATCCATGGGTCCCATGCTAATCTATGTCGAAGATCACCATGTTGGCATTGCACTGTGTTGACCATGCATGTCTGCACTCTATATATGTACTGGATACTCCACTCCTGGATCCTCATGTTGAAGTACCTGTGGCAATTGGACCTGTTGTCCAGAAGTTGCATCTGTAAAACTATCTCTGTGGAGGTAACACATTCCCAACCATCGCCATACTCGATCATGAGTATCGGAAAGGAGAAACTATCTTGCTCCATAGAACAGGCCCTTGCAATCCCACTCGAAACCAACCCAGAGTGAGGTATATGGATCTCTGGTGCAACTTGGGTCATCATAAGGTGAAACAACCTACTAACAAAAGGAACTCTCAGATCCCATGGCAAACCTATAATTTTAGCACTTCCAACCACTGCTAACTACTCCTATGTCATATTGATCACTGTCGAAAGCCCTCTGTGCTCATCCTCATGAGAAGCCGTAACTGTGTCACTCTCTGAGATGTTTTCTATCCCTAGACCTATGATGATCACCATCATGCACCAAGTCTCCATTGGCTGCCTATGACGATTCACCTCTATCATGTTGTATGTCATAAAATTACTCATGTTAGGTGGTCTCGGCCTAGACACTCTCTATGCCCTCAGCCACTGTTTATCTCTCCTCATGTTTTTGTCTATGATAAAATTGTCAGGAAAGGCTAACAGAAACATCTGTAGCTGACTATAGCACTGGAAAATACCACTGACTTTGGTCAATCCCAAAGATTCAACCAAAATCTCATCTACCGATACCCATGATAAATACTCGCTTGTAGTCATCACTGACTCCCAATCATCAGGTACAACCATCAATAACTCCTCTAACTGCTATTCAACCACCCTCCATCTCTCGTATCCCATGCAACTGCTAATACTGTGAAGGTGATCTCTCATATCTATGTGTTACTGAAAAGGAGAGGCATCTACATGCCCCCCAAAGTGTCTCTCCTCCCTACAAGTCAATACACCCCTCTGTTTCTCATTGTAAATCTTTGCATGTCTCTGTGAGTCATCACTCACCATTGTATGCTCCTGCATACTCAGGTAGTCTCATCTATACTCCTACAACATCATGGGTCCTAGGTGTACTACTACATCAACCTCTACATGAAGATCAATCTCTCTCGGGACACAAATGGAAGTGTCATCAAAACTGCCCCTGGCTCTGGAGTCACCATGTGTATGTGAGTGCCTAACTATCTCAAAGATCCCCGTGGAGGGTAGCTCATGTGCCTCCAGATCATAACTCTCCATACTCATCGATGATCCTACCAAGTATTGTGACTCTTGATCACAGTCATGATGAGGTGCTACCTCGTGTATCTCACTACTAGTATGTGACTATATATCATCACCAACTGCCAACTCCCTCTAACTCATGTTGTAACCTGTATGAGCTATTGTGTCCCCTTGTTCACTCATCCTACTACTATCAATTGTGCCTGGATCCCATACAGATGTGTCCAGACACATGCTATGATCATCCTAATCAATAAAGGGTATGTCCTCACCACTGCAGGATGGTCCTGGAGTCTTCGCAACCTGCTCAAACAATGGAGTCTCCACAAGAGGTGACTCAATCTCCTCATGTTGATATGTGTGTATAAGTTCTACTGTCTCTAAGTCATGTCTCTCCTCCTGGGTCTGTGGACCCATATGTCTGTGGTGTGCATCCCTCACATAAGGCTCCTCCATCATATATGGAATGGCACTAAAATCCTCATGTGACATGGCTATCACGGGTGTCTGGAAATATGACACATGTGTCATGGCCAACATAGGGGGCTCGTCATCTCTAGGTGCTAACACGTGTGAATATCCACTAGTGTCTCCACTTTTTTGAGGTGTAGGATCATCAACACCATCTGATATGTCTATTGAAATGCAGGTGTTGTCATCATGTCCATCCCACTATTCCTCTAATGTGCAAGGGTCACTATACTCCTCAAGTGTGCCAGAATCACTAGCCTCTATGCAAGAGTCACTAGCACCCTGCTCCAAATAAGCATCTATCTCTAGCTCTGTATCATCACACACCTCATCATCACTGTCATAGATCACCTCAATGATGTGTTTCTTACCGCTACCCCTACATCTATGTTCTGGTTCCCAAGGCACATTGCAATTGTAACAATGTTGCCTACTCCTAATGGGTGTAGGGTTACTCTGTGTCTCTCTCCATCTAACTGTGGCTGCTCTGCTTTCCTCCATTTCATTGACCCAACATGTAATCTCTTCTTTACTCCAACTAGGATTTTTATAGGATAGTAACCATTGGAATGTTAATAGCCCCTTGAAATTCTCATTGAGGGTTTCATATTCCCTCTC